>CM021104.1:149437811-149473910 GCA_007115665.2 Sequoiadendron giganteum
ATCCCACCTCTCTCTCTTCCTCCCTATCTCTATCTGACTTATCCCTCTCTACCTCCCTTCATCCCTTTACCCTCCTCTCTCTCTATTTCTCTATCCTTCCCTCTCTACTTCCTTACATCTCTCTACTTCTCTCCCTCTCTCACTTATTCCTCTCTACCTCTCTCTCCTTCCCCCTCTTATTCTCTATATCTCCCCTATCCCTCTCTATGTCTCCCTCCCTCCCTCTCTCTCTCTAACTCTCTCTGGCTCCCTCTTTCCTTCTCTACTTCTTTCTATCCCACTTCTCTATCCCTCCCAATCATTTTCTCATTTATGCCTCTCTACCTCCCTTTGTCCCTTTACCCTCCTCTCTCTCTCTCTTTTTCTATCCTTCCCTCTCTACTTATTTTCCCTTGTCTCTCTCTCTCTCTCTCTTTCTCTATCATTCCGTCTCTACTTCTTTACCCTCCTCTCCAATTCATTCCAAAAACAACACTTCCTATACAACTTTACTTTTTCATTTTTCTATTTGTTTACTGTTTGGATTTTATAACACAAAACAAATTTTATTTTTATTAAAAAATGTATTATATTATTTTAGTTCAATTCATTTTTATTTTATTTATTATATAAATTATTTTATTTTATTTTATTTATTATATATTTTTTATTTTTTTTAATGTTTGAATTTTATAACACAAAACAAATTTTATTTTTATTAAAAATTTATTATATTATTTTATTTAAAGAATCTTTTTAATTTTATTTTATTTTATTTCTTATATAGATTATTATTTATTACATAAATTATTTTTATATAAATTAATTATTATTACATACATTATTATATAAATTACTATCTTTTAATTTATTACTTCAATTATTATTTATTTTATTTTACTTTATTTATTATATAATTTTTATTCTTTTTATTGTTTGGATTTTATAACACAGAAAATTTTTTATTTTTATTAAAAATTTATTATATTATTCTATTTATTTTATTTAAAGAATATTTTTATTTTATTTATTATATAAATTATTATTTTATTTATTTATTGCATTATTTATTATTATATAAAAATATTATTATTACATAAATTATTATATAAATTATTTTATTTTATTTATTATTAACCACTTAAAGTACAACCTTCTACTTCTTACACCTTTTTATAAAATAACTTATTAAATTTCCATTGAGGACCTATTTTTAACAAATCCTACTTACATTATCATGTGACAAAGTAAATAATAGCTCGAGTCATATCTTCAATAAAAGTAGCCCCCCAAAAATATGAGCTACATGGTAACACAGGTAATTCAACTCATGTCTTGGGATCAAATTTAAATGGGAATACAGCTGTACAAAAAGATAAAGATTATATTGAGATGTCTTTTGTTTGAATTTGGGTGCGTATTGCAATTTGTAGGTAAATGGTGGACAACGAATGCGAGAATAATATAAATTTAGATAAATATCCCCTCCCGTAAAGTTTGTGGGGTTCCCCCACATATAATAGCCTATCGGCTAGTTAAAATTATATTAATATTATCTTTTATGTCTTTACTAAATTTTTTATAATTAAAATAACTATCTTTTTATTGTAAAACATAATATTTTAATTTATTAGAAATACAATATATTTTTCATTGATTAAGGTTTATTCATTATAATATCACTAAAAAATCATATTATTTTTTAATTTTAAAATTTGTAGACAAAGTAGCTAATGTAATTCCCAAGATATGCACACATAAATAATATAATTATTTAAAATATTATAGTTATTGGGGGAAGCACGAAGAGAGAGAGAGAGAGAGAGAGAGAGAGATAGATAGATAGATAGAGAGAGAGAGAGAGAGAGAGAGAGAGAGAGAGAGAGAGAGAGAGAGAGAGAGGGAGAGAGGGATGAATGGAGAATTATCTAGGTAGTGTGGGAGGTATAGAGGGACTGAGAGAGATTTGTCTAGGTAGGGTGGGTCTTGCATCTTAATAGAGGGAATATGAGAGAGACATAGGGTGGTGGGAATGAGGTAGAGAGGGATAGAGGGATGAAGGGAGAATTATCTAGGCAGTGTCAGAGGAATAGAGGGACTGAGATAGATTTGTCTAGGTAGGATGGGTCTTGCATCTTAATAGAGGGACTAAGAGTGGGAAAGAGGGAGGGAGGGAGAGAGAGAAAGAGAGAGAGAGAGAGAGAGAGAGAGAGAGAGAGAGAGAGAGAGAGTATCTTCTTTAATTTGTCAAAGATAAAAGGTCTCTTTTTGAAAAAAATTAATAGACCCACAAGAAAAAAATATAAGTTAATCTCCATGGATGTTAATTTCCTCCAACAACCTCTTTTTCTATGTCAGCCTCTTTATCCATGTAATTCTTATCTTTTCACATCTCATTTAATTTCCGCCCTTGATTTATTATTTTATAATTTAATCTCAACTTTCCATCCTCAACCAAGCACTATCTTTGACCTAATTTTTCCCTAACCCTATTTCATTGCTTCTCAAGCAATCTTGACAATTGATTTTCATGTCATATTGGTTTTTAATCCTATCCCTTCATTGAAATTTTTTTTTCTATAAAATAGACCTATCATTGTCATTTTACTCCTAATAGATTCAATTTCAGCACATGTTACTCAAGGAAACAAGTACAATCTTCAATATTTTTCTATCACTATCACTAGGCTTTTTGTTGCATACTCAAAATTTGAGGGAAATCAAGAATATAAAGCAAGATGGAGAAGGACAATGGAGGTGAATCAACCATGGCATAGGAATATGGGTAATACTTCTTCATTATTTTATGTTTATTTGTGCTTCATTGTTAGTTTAGGGATCTAGCCTTTGAGTTTTATTGATTCATGTCTTCCACCTTAATTTTTGCCTATTCTACATTGATGAACCCAACATTGATCTAGCCAGATTTGAAAGAATTTTGGAGTTTAAAGTGCACAACACATCTGTAAGGCCGAATGATTTATTTAAGAGACAATGTGATGCATTTGTGGTACAACACAATGCATTCAATATATTTTTGAAGACAAAAAGTGATATTCATAGCACCAAGAGCAGTATTTGCTTAACTATATAGAAAATCATTTTATTAATCTATTTTCACTTTTGTTTATCATTTCTCAGCTTTTTAGTTTTAGGATAATTGCATTATTTCTATTTTGGGATTTTCTAAATTTTGTTAGATTTGAAGTATTTTTGTAGCTTTTAGGTTGTTCACTGTATATGTTTCAATTGTGAGTCACAATCACTTTTTGGTTTGTCACAATCGCTCTATAGTTCATGGCAGTCACTATCTAGTGTGTTCCATTCGCTTTCTATTTTTTTGTAGTCACAGTTTTATTAGCTGCATCTGTGACATTTTTATCTACATTTTCCTGTTATTATTAATTAGGGTTTTAATTAGTAGTTTTTTATTCTATGCTTTTCTATTTGGTAGATTAGAGATTTTTTTGTTACTGATACTTGGTTGGTAGCTTATGGAATCTTGGGGGACAAGAAATTACTATTGAGACAACTAATCCATGTTATTGCAAGATTTTATTTTTCTTTGATTTTTAAGTGGGAACATTTTTATTTGGGAACTAAAAATAAGTCGGGGCCTTTTATTTATAATTTTTTTAAATTGGGATTAAAAATAATTTTTTTTTCTTTATATTGTAATTTTTTTTGTGTTTTAAGGTGTGTATGCTCTTCAATGATAGGTTATATGATCTTGGGAATAAAAAATACTTCTCAAAAATTTCATTTTCACATGACACATTTTGTTTTCCAAAGGTTAATGAATATTTTCTAGTGTGATAAAATACATGTGTATTATCTCTACTCACATTTTTATATGATCTTGGAGATCAAAATCATTGTATCATTTTTTTATAGTCCTTCAGAAGGGTCTACTATTCAGACACGTTCTAACAAAGAACTCATTGGTGACCCAAAGCAGTTTTTCCCTCGGGCTGCTATATAAAAGGGTAGAGTGAAAGTCAAGTACAATCTAATTTTAGCCTTTGTGATGCAGTGCCAATCCAAAAGGGGAAGTACCCACATGGTATTCTAAGTACCCAAGTAGGGTTGGTTAAAGCCTTAAGTGACTTGTTGGAAACTTGTGAGGTGTCAAGTCCCCAAGCAATGACTAGAAGACAATTAGTTAGAGGCCCACCCATATTGATTGAGTTATTTATTGGTTTCATTGTGAGTGCAAAGGTGTAGTATCACAACTTGAAGTTACTAACCATATGGCTCCCTTGAGATGAGACAAAAATCCCTCGCTTGGCATAAGCTACTTGTTTACTTGTAGCTTTTCAATGAGAAGGTGATTTGGTCATCCTTCCAGTCTTGGAGGCCCCTAACCAACCTCTCTTGTAAATACAATATTGCATACACCCCCTAAAAGTTTCCCTCCACTTGCGTAGAAGGAGATTCTAATTTTTGGGCCTATGATTTGTTGTCATTAGCCCTTGACCTTACAAATAGGAAGTGTTTCACGTGTGTGAAGTATTTTAAAACTATGATTAGACATGTGTAAATTGGGGTGAATTATTAGGAATAGGATTCCATTTAATTGCAATCCCAAACATATTTCATGTATATCCAAAGTCCTTTGAAAGAGTTTCCCAACACTAAGATTAGAAAGATATTAAATTCGAATGAAATGAACATGTACATTGACATTTATTCCTAAATAATAGGAACATGTGGGGGCATCCAAGATGAGTTCCTAAATAATAGGAGCACATGGGACACCCACATGGTAGGTGGAACCCACCTTGTTTTAGTTAATTGTTTAGAGGATTGATAACACTTCAGTAATGCATATCTAGGTTCATAAAAAATAGGGATTTATATTTACAAGAGTGAAGTGGCACTATCAATCTAGTATAAGTTCAATATAAGTTTAGTTTAGTTTACTTTACTTTAATTCAATTCAATTCAATTCAATTCAATTCAATTTAATTTGGTTCAGCTCAATTATGGTTTAGTTATCTTTAGGGGCATGTAGTTATTTTTAGTTGTATACTAGTTGACTTGACTAATGAATTAAGTTGCATGACAGATAATAGGTGGATACTTTTAATTAGGTTGTGATGATCAATCATGCATATTTTTGTCATAAATTGATGCAGAGATATGATTCAATTAAGAGAGATTGACTTGGGTCCACCTTGGGCACCCAAGTTGGCATCTTTCAGTTAGACCTTTTACATGAAAATAAATTTAGAAGGCTTAGTTAAGTGGGCCCATTCTTGGGTGACAACTTTGAGATGGAGTTTACAAGATATCTTCTTGATAAAAGTTCAATTAAGTGTTCAGTTTGGGGCACCAACTTTTAGGAACACTTTTGTTTGTCTTGTGTTTACATGGAGGAACTCTACTTTCCAAGTCTAGGTGTAGGTTTTTGAGAGGATCTTTATTCTCTTCTAATTGACAACTCTTAGGATTTTACAAAGCTCATAATTTCCTCTTTATTGCAGCAAGTGCAGAATATTATTGTAAGGTTAAATAATATAAATACTTATATGTTGTGTCACTTCTAAGTTTTGTCATTCTTCTACAATCTTGTGTCTATTTCTATAAATGATAAAATTTATCTAGACAGATTAATCATACACAAATAATTCTGACAAACAATAATTAATTATATTTATAGTCACATATTTTTAAAAGTTTTAAGCTACGAATTTACCTTCATTTTCAACATGAATAAACCTTGAACATACACATAACACTCAAAAAAAAAAATCACTCAATAGCTAAGACTTGTTTTCAGATTGTTTCTTGTGTTTTAAATCACATTTCACAAAAGCATAAGACAAAAAATAAATCCAAAACATTCGAACTATGGACAAACACACTATTCATCGCATCTTCCAAGCTGTAAACCGCAATAAAAAAAATAGAGCACCACTTTTCTTGAAACTTATGCACCACATATGCAAGACAATAAAACACATTTGATAGGCCATGAACCACATTTCCTAGTTGATAGAAAATTCTAGTGTGGTCTTACTTTGAATCAATTCTTGATTGTAATAATCTCGTTAGATGACAAAATTTATCATTTTAGATCATTCATTTCATTCCATTTCATTCCATTTCATTAAGGTTACCATTTCATTAGTTGCATACACTTTAATTCAAACCTTGGGGTACTCATTAGTTGCATACACCTTTTTAGAATCTAGACAAGGAGGCTTATTAGAATTTTCATTAGATCATTTTCAAAAATTTAGGCTATCTTGACCTTGTCACTTCATCAATCAATCTTTTTCATTTGAGTTGGTCCTTTAAACTCATGAGTCTAGTTTGGCATCCACTTTTTCAATCATCATCACTTTAGTCTTTTTCCTTTTTAAGGTCTTGATAATTAGATTTGGTACTTTGGACTGTCTTAGTTTGTTTAGTAGTATCTTCTTAGGTCCATAAAAGTGCTTAGTCTTCGCATCATAACTTTGGTCATACCATAACCTTCATCATAGAATCACATTTGTATGCTTTAATCTTAGTCACACCATAGATTTTGGAGCATTGTGACATTACCACATCTAAGCTTCATTTATTGTCACTTCGTATATTAATCTTGGGCATAAGTGCATTGTCATTCTAAATTTATTATACATTGGAAAACCCAAAAATATAGAATATTTGTATACTTACTCCTAGTCCCACCATTGCAATGATTGGACTTCATATACCATTCATCAAATTTTCAAGTCTTATATGGTCGATACAAGATTATAAATGAAAAGAAAAGAAATGGACTATACCAATGAAGACCCATTTTTTAGTTCTACTAGCAACATGAAGTTTAGGTCTTCATCCAATGAGACACCTATGGCATGATCATCATTTCCCAATCCTTTAGAAATTTTCACAATAAAAGACATCCAAATACCTATAACTAAAGAAGAGATTGAGGCAACAAATCAAGATCATAGTGTGGCATGGTTTACAGATGAGATGGTACCACAAGCCGCACAATGATTCCTACAAAAATTGTTACAAAGTGAAGTTAAAAAACATCATGGTTTTGATGTTAACACACTAGCTGAAACATCAATCAATCAGACTACACAAAACCAAGGGCACAATGCATCTGTTCCTAATAAAACTATCCCAAAAATACATACTACCATTCCATTAGGAGGGACATCACAAACTACCACAACGGGCAATGTGGCTCCACTATGTGGAACAAAAGGCTCACAAGCTATGACACAAGCCCCTAGTACAATACTTAAGCCATTTGCCACATCATATAATTCTATGGGTGCTTCATCTTCCAATCCCCTTTCAATGGGTAAAAACAAGTCAAACAACAAAATGTGAAAGGTTTACATGAATGGACCAAACCCATAGACAAACACCACACCAAATACCAATTTGAAATTAAAAACTAATACATCATCACAAGGTCCATTTACAATTATTCTCTTATAGAACAACACACAAGGGAATGTTTTCAAGAATATGGTACCCAAAATCCACATTGTTAAACAAGTTCAAGCCCACTACAAATGCAATTTAATATGAATCCTCCACACATTAACCATATTCCAATTTTGACTACAGACATACCAAATCAAATTATGTCCCTCACTCATAGCATTCAAAACCAAAACTTGACACACACATTTGGGACCAACGCAAATTCATCCACCCAAAATATTGGATTACAAGACTCAAACATGGGACGATATCATAGTGCAGTTGCAAACATAATGGACACAACATTGACTCAATTTGATGTCCTGACAAATCAAATTCTTACACTACAAGGATAAGTCGATATCATTCAAATACCAACCAAAAAAACTTATTCAACATGAGAGTTATGTCCATACCATTTTGACAAGAGCATATACATGCCTCCATTTCCTGACAATTATGTTACTCCAAATTTTACCAAGTAAGGAGGAAAGGGGAGCCCAATTTAACATGTGAGGGAATTTAACATGGCTTGCATAGACATCACATCTGAACATACACACCTCATGAGACTATTCCCAAGGATTCTCACAAGACAAACACTCAAATAGTTTTCCCACTTACCTACAAGCATAAGAACATAGGATGAACTAGCCGATAAATTTGTGACACTTTTTTCTTATAACATTTAAATTAAGTGACCATAGCCACATCAAGTGTCATACAAAACAAGAGAAAGATGAGTCATTTATATCATTTGTTTAAAGATGGAGAATTTTGTCTAGTTGATGTCCTTCTGAAATACTTGAGAAACAAAGGGTTTTCATATTCATTAAAAACTTGGTCACAAAACTTAAATACCAATTGCAAGTCCATTATTGCACTATATTCAATAAAATTGTGGAGAAAAGCATTACCCTCAAAAATAAATTGATTGTAAAAGGGGAACTTAAAACTCTCAACATAAAATACAACACCCAAAGTACCTCAAATTACAAAAAAAAAGTATCGGACTCACAATACAAATTATGGAGTTTTAGACACAAAGGAAATACAATGCTTTAGTGAAGGAAAAAACATGGGTTTCTAAATTTTCCAAAAAAAGCAACATTATTTAGATTATTTGAAATATACATTGACTATGGATTTTAAGTTTTTTATTTAAATAAATTAATAATTTTTCAAATATAATTTAGTTTAATTAAATATAGTCAATCATGAGGACAAGTTGAAAGAGTGTTTCTGTTCAACTAATTTTTTTATGAAGTCTATCATGTAGAAAATATTATACTATTTTCTTGTTTTCCATTATTAATATCACGATAAAAGATATTTTAAATATTTATTATATTAAAAATATAATAATATATATATGAGATATATAGATGAATTAAATTAGAAACTAAGGATTTTATGTGACTAAACTATTTAGTTTTCTTCTTATTTTTGTGGATGCTAAAATCTGCAAAATGCTTCAATATTATCACACACCATTAGTAGTATCATTAGTATTTCAAAACATAGCAAATATTCAACATCCATATGAGATAATACTTCATGATTCAAATGCAATTAAATGAAAAAGATGAACAAAACATGTAAAACATGAAATAAACCTATCCCATATTGGATTGGTGCAGCTTAGTTGTGTAGGAAGCTTCCCTTTCCCAATCCTTGATAAGCAAGATTGTCAATATGATGAGATAGACAATGAGATGCTATGAGCTCAAGTTGCCTATAGTGTAGATGCTTTCAAATGTGGATGATGAAGAGCAAGATTGATTCTCAAATGAAGAGAGTAACCTTGCATGAAAAAGTGTTGTTGTTTGAAGGAGAGAAGCCTTCAACTTATAGTTGAACTTGAAGGGAAGAGAGGTCAAATTAATGAATGTGGGATCATTCATGCGCCAATGACAAGATGCCACTTGTCAAGGTGTGAGAGGGTGAGGAATGTGCAAGTCTTGGCCAATGTCCCAATTTCAAATTTGAATTTTGGATGAAATGACATGTTTAGGGGCGATGAAAGGTGCATTAAATGCTAACCTTGACTTGTGCAAGTGACATGTAAGAGCATTTAATGCTTTGTTGGAAGGGACAAATCCTTTGGAGGGAAGATTCAAATTGGAAGAATATTCCATCTTGATGCCCTTTTGAAAGTAATTAGAAGAATTGATAAATCAAATAATTGATTTATTGGTGCAAGTGGGTGGGTTAGTTGAGAGTTTAGGTTTGACTCTAGTTCAGTCAAAAGCTAGAGAATGGTAACTATGATTAGAAGTTAATTAATTTAGATTAATTAACTTAAGGGATTTTGGGGATTTCATATTTGATTTTAAATCAATTTGATTTATTAAATCAAATAAGAAAAACTTTAGGAACTTAATTAAATAATTTGATTTATTTAATTAAGTCTAATGAACATTAGGGATTTAATCAATAAAATATTTTAATTGATTAATAGAAGAAAAGAATGTTAATCAGAGCGTAATGCATGATGCATGATGTTAGTTTTGCATGTCTACATTTTCCCCCTCTTTGAAGCAATGTAATTGTTGCATTGATTCAAAGAATGATGTTGCTGACATTGAAAATAAAGAATTTTTGATTTATCGGATGCCCCAATGAAAAGAAGTACGTTAGTACATTTCCCCCTCAGGAGATTGAGCGAAAAGATTCAATTTGAGATTGATCTCACGAAAAAGAGGTTCAAAATGAATGTATGGATGATCAGACTATATGATCTATATGATAATCATGATGAAAATGAGATGAATGCGATGGATGATGTCCTACGATGATATGTCATGATTATGAAAAATGAGGATGAGGATGCAGGATGGATGCATGATGGATGCATTATTAGCATGATAGAGGATGGAAGAATGAGAGAGATCAACCCTTAAATTTGAGAAGATGAAGAATTTGAACAAGTCCCCCAGTCGTTGAGACTTTACTAGATATGATGATGAATGATGATGATGTATTTCTTATCCACGGATGGGAAAAGAGCATACCTTTCTTTATGTTTGATAACACACGTAGGTGCGATGCATCAAGGTATTAAGAACCAGGATGGCATTGTGCCTAGTGTGATGGACTTTGTCTCGACAATCAGATAGGATTACTCTTGTTCACACTTGAAAAACATAACCTTATTCAAAATGCAGTTCAAATATTCTAGACATCTCGGGCCAAAACATAAAAAGGCAAGCCTTGTTATGTGGTCAACAAGATACCTAAAACATCCTTCCTACAAACAAAACAAAGTATGCATGACGAAGTTATTTTACAAGAATATCCAACATGCACAGCAGATAAAAAGATAATGATCATTGCCCCATTCCTTTCTCTCTAAACCTATTTTATTTAGGCATCATCGAGAGGTCCTTGGAATGAGTGCAAACTAAGATAAGTCAAAAAGACCAAATAAAGTAAACAAACAAGTTAATGTTCTTCATACCGCTAGCCAAGGCTAAACTACTGTGGGGTACCTGATGCTTATGTCCTTCATGGGAAATATTCATCCTAGGACATGTAGTGATCAGGGTTTTGGTAGGACTGATTGGGTTATAAGCTATTGATAGTCTGAGTTGACCAACTTGCTGACTTACTGACTTAGACTTGAGACTTTGATGATAAGGCGTTCACTTTTGAACCTGCTAAAATTGCTTTTGACTGACTCACCAAAGGGTGAAAGCGACGATGATTTATTATGAGTAATGACAATCACAGGTGAAAGCGAGATGAAATGGATGCACCATTTTCATTTTTTCAAATGTTTTGAGGCTGTTTTTGGATTTTGTGTCTCGCGGGCTGATCAAGGATGGCCTTGCCTACATTTAAGCTCAGAGATGAGGTAGTTCAGACTCAAATTGACTTGACTGCTAATGAGATAGATGGGCAAACAGATTGCCATTGCAACGGATGCCTAAAAATCCTAAAATGTGAAAAAGATGGACAAACGAATGCCCCTGTGATGGACGCGTAACTAGATGGGTAGATGGATGTCTAAGGACTGACTCTAACTATCTCAGGGGATGATCAAAGATCAACCTTGCCTACGTTCAAGCTCAGAGACGACGTAGTTCGACAAGGTGAAAAAATGACAAGACTTGATGATGAATTTTTTGATGATTTTTTTGATATGATGATGGTTTGGTGTGACATAGACGTGCGCACTAGACGCAACTGATATGAATTGTTTGGATTGATGTTCAACAAAAGATAGAGCTTGATAAGGAATGTCTTCTCGTCAAACTATGCCATGGGCTAGTGATGTGGATTTGGCTCACAAATTATTTAACCATGTTGATTTCACATTAGCCAATGTTCGAATTTCCACATAAGTAGGAGGATATATATCAAAATTTATTCTCGAAGCGAGATGCAAATATCTACCCCCAGTGTCTAGCAATGTTTGAACGACCATGGGTGGATTCTTGGATTCTTGGATATGGATATAGTAAGCATGCCAAGGATTATTTTTTGTTAAGGCAACAGTGTTCAGAATAGAGGATGCTCATTCGGATATTGCTCAGATAGCATTGGGTAAGATGGGATCAATGAAAATGACCCATGTCAAGATGTTTACCATAAACAAGTGTAAAGTGTTTACCAAATCTTCATCAAGATCAAGATAAGGTAGAGAGATAGCCATGGGTTGGATAAACAGTTCATGGATGAACGCATTTATGTTGGCTTTATTATGGATGAAATTTTGGATTTATTATGGATGTGATAAGATGCTTTCTTCTGAACTGGTGCAAGTAGATGGCCGATTCTAGCACCATTTTGTGCATGTTAAGATCTGCAAAATGCTTAAATATTATCACACACCATTAGTAGTATGATTAGTATTTCAAAAAAAATCAAATATTCAACATCCATATGAGATAATACTTCATGATTCAAATGAAATTAAATGAAAAAGATGAACAAAACATGTAAAACATGAAATAAACCTATCCCATATTTGATTGGTGCAACTTAGTTGTGTAGGAAGCTACCCTTTCCCAATCCTTGATAAGCAAGATTGCCAAGATGATGAGATAGACAATGAGATGCTATGAGCTCAAGTTCCCTATAGTTTAGATGTTTTCAAATGTGGATGATGAAGAGCAAGATTGATTCTCAAATGAAGAGAGTAACCTTGCATGAAAAATTGTTGTTGTTTGAAGGAGAGAAGCCTTCAACTTATAGTTGAACTTGAAGGGAAGAGAGGCCAAATTGATGAATGTGGGATCATTCATGGGCCAATGACAAGATGCCACTTGTCAAGGTGTGAGAGGGTGAGGAATGTGCAAGTCTTGGCCAATGTACCAATTTCAAATTTGAATTTTGGATGAAATGACATGTTTAGGGGCGATGAAAGGTGCATTAAATGCCAACTTTGACTTGTGCAAGTGACATGTAAGAGCATTTAATGCTTTGTTGGAAGGGACAAATACTTTGGAGGGAAGATTCAAATTGGAAGAATATTCCATCTTGATGCCCTTTTGAAAGTAATTATAAGAATTGATAAATCAAATAATTGATTTATTGGTGCAAGTGGGTGGGTTAGTTGAGAGTTTAGATTTGACTCTAGTTGAGTCAAAAGCTAGAGAATGGTAATTATGATTAGAAGTTAATTAATTTAGATTAATTAACTTAAGGGATTTTAGGGATTTGATATTTGATTTTAAATCAATTTGATTTATTAAATCAAATAAGAAGAACTTTATAAACTTAATTAAATAATTTGATTTATTTAATTAAGTCTGATGAACATTAGGGATTTAATCAATAGAATATTTTAATTGGTTAATAGAAGAAATGAATGTTAATCAGAGTGTAATGTATGATGCATGATGTTAGTTTTGCATTTCTACAATTTTTTTCTTAAAATAGATGTAAAATAATATTTAAATAGTACTTTAAAATCAGTATTTTAGCTCTACATACTATTTTCTTAATATTAGTCTTTTTTTTAAAAAAAAATCTTATGCAAATAGTTATTAGTTTTAAATTATGAATATATATACTTTTATCCTTTATTAATTTATTTTTTAAACCAATTTTTTTTAAAGAAAATTTAATCTATTAAAGTTATTTTTTGCATGGAGTCATTTTTTGCAACTTTTCCTCCTTCACTCGAATTCTAAACCACTTTTTTTGGTTTACCCAATAGTTGTTCTAGTACCCATATCTATAAATCAATAAATAATAGCCATAAAAAGTGATATTTCACAATATACCCACTTAAATAATATTTATAATATATTATTATTAATATTTTTCATTAATTATTTATTCCTAATATGTAATTTCGTTTGCATAATATTTTGTTTAATTGACTGTGAATTATTAAGATATTTAATATTCTTATAATCTAATATTAGAATTGTAACTTTATATTCTAACTTTACATTCTTAATATTAATAATATCTCATAATTTGATACTAGCACTTGCACTCGAATAAGGTGCAATACTTACTCTGATAGGCTGAGCCCACATTATTTACGACTGTAAAAAGTAGTGGACGGCATGAAGAAAGTAGTGATCTATCTCACCTATCCCTCTCTACCTCTCCATCTCTCCTTCCCTCCCTCCCCCTCTTTTTGTCTCCTTCCCTCTCTATTTCTCTCAATATCACATATCCCTCTCTACCTATCCCTCCCTCCATCCCACCTATTTCTCTCTCACTCGGTCCTTCCCTCTCTACTTCTCTCCCTCTCTCACTTATTCCTCTCTATACCTCTCCCCTTCCCCCTCTAATTATTTATAAATCCCCTATCCCTCTCTACCTCTCCCTCACTCCCTCTCTCTCTCTCACTCTCTTTCCTTCCCTACTTCTTTCTATCCCACCTCTCTCTCTCCCTCCCTATCTCTATCTGACTTATCCCTCTCTACCTCCCTCCATCCCTTTACCCTCTCTCTCTCTCTATTTCTCTATCCTTCCCTCTCTACTTCTTTTCCCTTGTCTCTCTACTTCTCTCCCTCTCTCACTTATTCCTCTCTACCTCTCTCTCTTTCCCCCTCTAATTCTCTATATCTCCCCTACCCCTCTCTACTTCTCCCTCCCTGTAATGCCCCACCAAGTAACCTTAAAGGAAGTTACAATTAATGTCTTAAACGAACTAATTTTTTTTTATAAAGTGCATTTAACATACACATTCACTTACTAATTAAAAACAACCCCTAAGGCTACAAGGTTAGGATTACTTAAACCCACACATACATATTACATATAACCATAGCCTTATGAACTTTATGAAATAAACATCATATATCATAAGAATACCACATAACATAATAAAATAATCAACCAAGATACAATCTCATAAACATTATCTTAATCCAATAGTTACATCACTCATTCCCAAGATGAGACAATAGTACATAAGATTACAATTACATAACTCCACCTCTTACAAAGAGGGATAAAATAACTTATACAAGTTAAAATATTACAATGCAAGAAATTACAACAATAACCACGAGCTGTCCATCTGGATGTCTCGCCACCAAGTATTGAAGATAGATGGGGACCCAACGGTTTTGGTGCATGTTCCACCCAACCAATGTGGTACCCGAAGGCCCACCCCCCATGCTAGGAGATAGTAACAAAGTAACATGAAGAAAGATCTACTACCTCTAACCAAAGGGAGACTCATACTGACATAACCAAACAAATGCCATAACAAGTACAAATCAATTACCATACAAGTACAAATCAAGTACAATACAAGTACAAATCAAGTACAACATTCACATCATTGACATAGGTCACATTGCTTTCAGACATAAAGTAGATCAAGTATGTTCAAATAACCATACATATAAAATAATTAACAACAGTTGTCATAGATAGAGTGTTATTGCATAGTTTGTCATGAGATCTCCTCTGGGCATTCTTCATAGGCTCTGGCACAAGTAATCCTGGTGACCTCAATTGACTCCCGGCCCTCATACTCACTCATCTGAAATCAACTACCTCTCGTACGGACAAGATAGTTGATCTTTCCATTCTAAGCCTTCCCACTCATCCCAAGTCTAAACAAGCCCTTGTGTCTATGAGTGAGGTAAAATTATATTGATCAGTGAGAAGTTAGTCCTAATCTTCTAAGTAAATAATTTTAATTATCACTTGTTTAAATCACTCCTGAAGGTTATCCAGTTTACCTCTTTGGGGTCTGGAACCTAACAGAGTCCACTCTTCTAATCGACAACACACTCACAACCAATCACCAAGGGAAACACAAGTGCATACAAACTAGGCATCATAACCACTCCAACACAAGGAGGATACAAATAATAGAAACTCACTCCAAACATCTTGGAGGCAACAAACACATAGTCCACTCCTTACAAGGAGACACGGATCCCATAATCCGCTCCTAAACCAAGGAGGTGCAAACATCCCCGTTCATGAAAACCGGGTAAAACTAAAAAAACGCCATGCACTACCCAAGGGAAAACAACTGGATGACATAAAGATTCAACAACCCTTATCCTTTAAGTTCTTTTGGAAGACTTATAATTTAGGACTAACACTAAATCCCAAAACCAACAATGCAACTTGACAACATAGCAACAAAAGCATTCAAGTCATCAATCAAATCTAATATTTGGATTTCCTAAATCCATACTCATTCAATAGGTAGTGTTGACAAAATCAAAGACACGTTAACTAGATCATCTAAAATAATCATAACCCTTATTTCCCTTTTCATTATTGGAAATCTAAAACAATTAAACTTACTTCCCTTTACTGAATACAAAGAATTAAATCCTTTAAGATAAGCATGAGGAATATACTACTTTTGGATATACTAAATCCATATCTCTTTCATAATCCAATCATAATGATTCAATTAATCTAAATAGAAATTAATAAATAAAATAATTGATTGCCTCATCAATAAAAAAACTTCTTAATTTACTTTTAAATCGACACAAATCCATGCAAGTAAACTCTTTCCATTTCCTAACCAAATTTTACATCTCATTCAATTTTCTATTTAAAACATTCAATCACTTTAATATAATAACATATTGTTTCTCTATCCATTTTTTATACATACTAATCAATCGAATTTTAAATCTCTATTCAAAAATATATTGCATTCTTTAAATCAAATATTTAACTCTTTCAATTAAACTTTAACAAGCCATTTTTAAAATAACAATAATTTGCCATATGTTTATAATTTTAATTCCACTAATCTAATATACAAATTTTATTTAAAAATAATATAAATAAATATAATACTTTAATATTATAAATTATAATATAAAATATTATTAAACAATATTTTAATATTATAATAACAATACATAAAATATTAATATTTATAAATATCAATTTATTATTATTTTATTTCCAAAGCAGCCATGGGAAAATAATTTAATAGCAGTCTCATGTTTCAAGCATAACTCAAAAACTACGATCTGGGTATTTACGATTTTTGGTCAGGAGTAATAAAATTTCAAAATGCAGCAACCCTTTAAAGTTTGTGAAAACCCAGTTTTGGAAAGTAAAGTTATAGGCGACAAAATCATACCATTTTACCATGAAAAATATAACTATACTGTAGATTTTAAAATCCGATTTTTTAATAATAAACAGAAGGTTTCATTTTCTAAAAATATTCTAAATGCATTGTTCAATCTCTATGTTTGATTTCAATAACAACATAATTGGTTTCCCAAAATAATTTAAATTCAACTAAGGTTTTCACAATTTTCACTCAAGAATTTTCACAAGCAAAGGCTGTAAATTTGTTTAATTCTTTTCTTCTAATATCAAATCTATTTTCTAAAACAGATTTAACAAACAAATCTTTAATCACTACTATTTTTAAAAAAAAATTAAGAACAATAAAACACAAAGAGGAAAACTTGGTACAAGAAGCTACAGGAAGAGATGAATTTCTGATGCAAGCCTCCTCCAAAGATTTCCTGAATTTTCTTCAATCCTCCAATGAATCCAATCCAAAAACCAACAAATGCAAACAATCTTTCCTTCAATCAATTTTACAATCAGACTTTCTTCAAACCCTTGTGCAAATTTTCCAAAATTTCTTCCCTGCTGTAAAAATGAATTTTTCCTAAAAACTTCCTTATCTTCCCTAAAATTAAAACATATATTCTTTATAAATAAAAAATACTTAATACAACCCTAATTCACATTACATGCAAATTAGATATTTTAATTTCAATTTTTACAACCCTAATTCACATTGCATGCAAATTAGATATTTCAATTTCAATTTCAATTTCAATTTCAAATTTTTATTTCAATTTTAATTTCAATTTCAATTTCACTTTTGGAAAACCCACTTTCAATTTAAAATGCAATTTCAAATAATAAATTAATTTCCAAAGTTGCAACTAATTTCTCAAATTAATATTTAATTATAATTTCCAATTTAATTCCCACACGTTGAAATTAAATTCCAAATTTAATTTTAATTCTTTTATTTCCTTTCATTCTCTAGTATCACGTTTAATTAATTAATTTAACTATTTAATAACTAAATTCAACTCCCATGGATTAAATTTAATTAATTAAATAAATTAAATATAATTAATTAAATAAATTAAATATAATTAATTAATTTAAATATAAACTTTTATCCATATTGCATTATTTAAATTAAATAACCATCAACATAATTTAAATGCAATTATTCTAAATATCTATTTCCAAATCAAGAATTCTTTAGAATTAAATAATATCAAAGCAAGACAGACAATGAATCGACACACACCACTGACGACACACTAAGGCTAGGGCATAGACCTGACACATGCTACCTAACTACTATCTCCCGTTCAACTTAACCGTTGGATCAACATGCTCAAACTTGTGAAATCAGGTGGAGTTGATGTCATGTACCTGCAATCCTGCAACCAAGTAAACAACATCATAAAATATATCCAACATATAATACACACCGTGAAAAAAGAATTACGGATTCCCAGAGCGCTTGCAAGCGAGTGATGCAAAACCATCCTCTTCACCAATACACTTATCGAAACTGACACTTCCATCATAATTCCAATAATCTCATAATAATGTCTCATGCTAACTCTACAACATCATTAATCCATAATGCATGTGAAACAATAATCAGATAACTACATCCCACAATAATAGTTGTCGCTCAATAGTAGTGATCAAATCATCATAACAAAATGTATCCAGTATCAAAGTAATTGCAACCAAACATAGCATAAAGCAACCCAACAAGAAGCAAAACAGAGGAGTATTACACTCCCTCCCTCTCTCTCTCACTCTCTTTCGTTCCCTCTTTCCTTTTCTACTTCTTTATATCCCACCTCTTTCTCCCTCCCAATCTCTATCTCATTTATCCCTCTCTACCTCCCTTTGTTCCCTCTCTCTCTCTCTCTCTCTCTCTCTCTCTATCTTGCCCTCTCTACTTCTTTACCCTCCTCTCCAATTCATTCCAAAAATAACACTTCCTATACAACTTTACTTTTTTGATTTTTCTATTTGTTTATTGTTTGGATTTTATAACACAGAACAAATTTTATTTTTATTAAAAAATGTATTATATTATTTTATTTAAATTCTTTTTTATTTTATTTATTATATAAATTATTTTATTTTATTTTATTTATTATATAATTTTTATTTTTTTAATTGTTTGCATTTTATAACAGAGAGCAAATTTTTTTTTTATTAAAAATTTATTATATTATTTTATTTAAAGAATCTTTTTAATTTTATTTATTATTTAAATTATTTTATTTTATTTTATTTATTATATAAATTATTATTTATTTTATTTATTACATAGATTATTATATAAATAAATTATTTTATAAATAAATTATTATTACATATATTATTATATAAATTACTAGTTTTTTAATTTATTACTTCAATTATTATTTATTTTATTTTACTTTATTTATTATATAATTATTAGTTTTTTATTGTTTGGATTTTATAACATAGAACAAATTTTATTTTTACTAAAAAAATATTATATTATTTTATTTATTTTATTTAAAGAATCTTTTTATTTTGTTTATTTATTGCATAAATTATTATTACATAAATTATTATATAAATTATTTTATTTTAGTTTATTTTATTTATTATTAACCACTTAAACTACAACCTTCTACTTCTTACACCTTTTTATAAAATAACTTATTAAATTTCCATTGAGGACCTATTTTTAACAAATCCTACTTACATTATCATGTGAAAAACTAAATAATAGCTCGAATCATATCTTCAATAAATGTATCCCCCCAAAAATATGAGCTACATGGTAACATAGGTAATTCAACTCGTGTCTCAGGATCAAATTTAAATGGACATGCAGTTGTAAGTTCGTGGGGTTCCCACCTGTGTCAGATTGCTCGATATGCCGTGCTCGATATGCCGGTGGGGTTCCCCCACATATAATACTCTTACTGTGAGGCTTGGCCTCATGCCTCTGTAATTAATCATTGTAATAGTCTCTATTTTTTGATGTGAGGCTTAGCATCATGCCTCTGTAAAAACTCGATGTAACAGTCACTATTTTTTGACCGCCTTATCTATAATACAAAAAAAATTATATTAATACTATCTTTTATGTCTTTACTAAAATTTTAATAATTAAAATAACTATCTTTTTATTGTAAAACATAATATTTTAATTTATTAGAAATATAATATATTTTTCATTGATTAAAGTTTATTCATTATGATATCACTAAAAAAACATTATTTTTTTAATTTTAAAATTTGTGACAAAGTAGCTAATGTAATTCCCAAGATATGCACACATAAATAATATATGTATATTTAAATAATATAATCATTTAAAATATTATAGTTATTGGGGGAAGCACGAAGGGAGGGAGAGAGAGAGAGAGAGAGAGAGAGAGAGAGAGAGAGTTGGGAATGAGGTAGAGAGGGATGAATGGAGAATTATCTAGGTAGTGTGTGGGAGGTATAGAGGGATGAGAGAGATTTGTCTAGGTAGGGTGGGTCTTGCATCTTAATAGAGGGAATATGAGAGGGACATAGGGTGGTGGGAATGAGGTAGAGAGGGATAGAGGGACGAAGGGAGAATTATCTAGGTAGTGTCAGAGGAATAGAGGGACTGAGATAGATTTATCTAAGTAGGATGGGTCTTGCATCTTAATAGAGGGACTAAGAGTGGGGAAAGAGGGAGGGAGGGAGAGAGGGAGAGAGAGAAAGAGATAAAGAGAGACAAAGAGAGAGAGAGAATATCTTCTTGAATTTATCAAATATAAAAGGTTTCTTTTTCAAAAAAGTTAATAGAATCACAAGATAAAAATATAAGTTAATCTCCATGGATGCTAATTTCCTCCAACAACCTCTTTATCCATGTAATTCTTATCTTTTGAAATCTCATTTAATTTCCAACCTTGATTGATTATTTTATAATTTAATCTCAACTGTCCATCCTTAACCAAGCCCTATCTTTGCCTGAATTTTTCCCTCACCCTATTTCATTGCTTCTAAAGAAATATTAACAATTGATTTTCATGTCATATTGGATTTTAATCCTATCCCTTCATTCAATTTTTTTTTTCTATAAAATAGACCTATCATTGTCATTTTACTCCTAATAGATTGAATTCCAACACATGCTACTCAAGGAGACAAGTACAATCTTCAATATTTTTCTATCACTATCACTAGGCTTATTGTTGCATACTCAAAATTTGAGGGAAATCAAGAATATAAAGCAAGATGGAGAAGGACAATGAAGGTGAATCAACCATGGCATAGGAATATGGGTAATATTTCTTCATTATTTTATGTTTGTTGGTGCTTCATTGTTAGTTTAGGGATCTAGGGTTTGATTTTTATTGATTCATGTCTTTCACCTTAATTTTTGCCTATTCTACATTGGTGAACCCAACATGAACTAGCCAAATTTGAAAGAATTTTGGATTTTCTAGTCCGTAACACATCTATAAGGCCAAATGATGCATTTAAGAAACAATGTGATGCATTTGTGGTACAACACAATGCATCCAATATATTTTGTGATGTATTTATGAAGACAAAAAGCAATATTCATAGCAACAAGAGCAGTATTTGCTTAACTATATAGAAAATCATTTTATTAATCTATTTTCACATTTTTTTATCATCTCTCAGCTTTTTAGTTTTAGGGTAATTGCATTATTTCTATTTAGGATTTTCTAAATTTTGCTAGATTTGAAGTATTTTTGTAGGTTCTAGGTTGTTCACCATATATGTTTCAATTGTGAGTCAAAATCACTTTTTGGTTTGTCGCAATCACTCTTTAGTTCATGATAGTCACTATCTAGTGTGTTCCATTCACTTTCCATTTTTTTGTAGTCACAGTTTGATTAGCTGCATCTATTCTAGAATAGTGGGTCGCATCTGTGACATTTTTTGCTACATTTTTAGAAGGGTCTACTATTGAGACACATCCTAACAAAGAAATCATTGGCGACCCAAAGTGGTTTTTCCCTCAGGCTGCTATATAAAAGGGTAGAATGAAAGTCAAGTACAATCTAATGTTAGCCTTTGTGATGTAGTGCCAATCCAAAAGTTGAAGTACCCGCATGGTATTCTAAGTACCCAATTAGGGTTTGTTAAAGCCTTAAGTGACTTGTTGGAAACTTGTGAGGTTTCAAGTCCCCAAGCAATGACTAGAAGACAATTAGTTAGAGGCCCACCCATATTGATTGAGTTATTTATTGGTTTCATTTTGAGTGCAAAGGTGTAGAATCACAACTTTAAGTTACTCACCATATGGCTCCCTTGAGATGAGACAAAAAACCCTCGCTTGGCATAACCTACTTGTTTACTTGTAGCTTTTCAATGAGAGGGTGATTTGGTCATCCTTCCAGTCTTGGAGGCCCTTATCCATCCTCTCTTGTAAATATAATATTGCATACACCCCCTAAAATTGTCCCTCCACTTGTGTTGAAGGAGATTCTAATTTTTGGGCCTATGATTTGTTGCCATTAGCCATTGAACTTACAAATAGGAAGTGTTTTATGTGTGTGAAGTATTTTAAAATTTTGATTAGACATGTGTAAATTGGGATGAATTATTAGGAATAGGATTCCATTTAATTGCAATCCTAAACATATTTCATGTATCTCCTAAGTTCTTCAAAAGAGTTTCCCAACACTTGGATTAGAAAGATATGAAATTTGAATGAAATGAGCATGTAAATTGACATTTTTAATTATTCTTAAATAATAGGAACATGTGGGGGACTCCAAGATGAGTTCCTAAGCAATAGGAGCACATGGGACACCCACATGGAAGGTGGAACCCACCTTTTTTTAGTTAAACGTTTGGAAGATGGATAACACTTCAGTAATGCATATCTAGGTTCATAAAAAATAGGGATTTATATTTACAAGAGTGAATTGGCACTATCAGTCTAGTATAAGTTCAATATAAGTTTAGTTTAGTTTAGTTTAGTTTAATTCAATTCAATTCAATTCAATTCAATTTAATTTAATTCAATTCAATTCATTTCAATTCAATTCAATTTAATTTAATTCAATTCAATTCATTTCAATTCAATTCAATTCAATTCAGTTTAATTTAGTTCAACTCAATTATGGTTCAGTTATCCTTAGGGGCATGTAGTTATTTTCAGTTGTATACTAGCTGACTTGACTAATGAATTTAGTTGCATGACAGATAATAGGTGGACACTTTCAATTACGTTGTGATGTTCAATCATGCATATTTTTTTCATAAATTGATGGAGAAATATGATTCAGTTAAGAGAGATTGACTTGGGTCCACCTTGGGTGACCAAGTTGGGGTCTTTCAGTTAGACCTTTTACATGAGAATAGATTTACAAGGCTTAGTTAAGTGGGCCCATTCTTGGGTGACAACTTTGAGGTGGAGTTTACAGGATATCTTCTTGACCAAAGTTCAACTAAGTGTTCAGTTTGGGGCACCAACTTATAAGAACACTTTTGTTTGTCTTGTGTTTACATGGAGGAACTCTACTTTCCAAATCTAGGTGTAGGTTTTTGAGAGGATCTTTATTCTCTTCTAATTGACAACTCTTAGGAGTTTACAAAGCTCATTATTTCCTATTTATTGCATCAAGTGCATAATATTATTGTAAGGTTAAATAATATAACCACTTATATGTTGTGTCACTTCTATGTTTTGTCATTCTTCTACAATCTTTTGTCTATTTCTTCAACATAAGTACAAAACAAGTACCACTCAAGTGCAACTTTAACATGGTCACATTGCTTCCAGATACAAAGAAGATCAAGTATGTTACGAAACCATACAGATGGAAACAAATACCAACTGTTATCCTAGAAAAAGTCTCATAACATAGGTCATCATGAGTTACCAACTACAGATCGTCAAGATGGTGGCCTCAAACCAATCCCCGACACTCATACTTACTAATGTCGGATCAAATACCTTACATATAGACAGGATAGATGACCTTGCCATCCAGGCCTTCCCACTCATCCCAAGGCTAAATGAGCACTTGTGTCTATGAGTGAGGCCAAGTTATTTTGATTAGTGAGAAGTAAGTCTTAATCTTCTAAGTATTGTTTTAGTTATCACTTGATTAAATGAATTCCAAAGGCTACACAATCTTACCTCTTCCAGGCTCTGGCCCCTAATGGAAGCCACTCTTCTACTTGACAACACACATACCATCCATTCACCAAGGGTATAAAGTGCAACAAACAAGGTATTACAACCACTCCAACTCTAGGAGGAAACCTAAATGAAACTCACTACAACACTGGAGGTAACAAATCACATAACAACGTCACTCCTTACAAGGAGATGTAGATCCCATAATCCACTCCTAAACCAAGGAGGTACAAAACATCCCCGTTCATAAGAACTAGTTATTAACTGAATATGTACCATGCACTACCCAAGGGACTCATGATAGGTTGAAAAACATGACACGACAACCCACATAACTGAAACCCCATCTGGAAGACTTATTAAACTTTATAACTCAATTCCCCCAAACGAAGACGAAACTCGTTCATAATCATGATGAGCAAGAAGATGAGAATTAAATTCTACTTTGGATTCACTAAATACATTTCCTCATTATCTTTCAATAATTTATCACATTAAAATAAACTTAAATTAACAATGTCTTGTCAAGACAAAGGACGAAATTTAAACCAAACATTTTATTTCCTAATTGCCTTCAAATAATAAAATAAGCATTTTCCTCTATAACTCACAACATATCGCTTTAAAATAAATAACCATTCGTCCTTGCATACTAAAACATTTTAAAATAAATTAATTAACTTCGTTATAACACATTACTTGTAAATCCAATATTTGTTTTATTAAAATATGATAAATAAATCCATTAATTTTGACTATAGCCTGTTGGTCTAAAATTTTCACAATTATCTTTGACATGACCAATGACATTGTCCAAAGGATGAAATATTGAAAAATGATTTTCTTTCGAACAACCTAGAAGGACTGACCTACTGTCTCGGGGATTCAAAGATGAATCTTGCCTACGTAGCAAATGCGTAGAGACAACATAGTTCAGACGATTGAAATGACATGATCGATTGGAGCAATTAGATTGATGTTGATTTTGGGATTTTGACATTTATTTGGATGTTTTTGTATTTTCTCAGGATGCTTTTTGAATTTTTAGATCTTTTTTCAGGAATTTTTATGATTTTTATGATTTTTTTCAAGACTTTTAAAGATTTTTATGATTTTTTTAGGAATTTTTAAGAATGTATGATCATGTGTGGTACCCACTGTAGCTATATGATAAAGGTCTTGCCCCCAGATAGGTCAGGGAATACTTGAATTCAATGATATGGAGATAGGCAGACAAAAGGCAGGGATATGCAAGGGATGATGTCAACCAAATGCTTAACCATTGTCGGAATTGATATGACTTAGGATGGATGTCATGAATATGTTAGGCCTTTGTGATTATGACAAATGAATTAAGGTTGATTTGAGTAACAATAGATGGCGAAGCAACGATCAAATACGCATGGTGCCTGTTTGCTAGGTTTTCACCATAGTACTTATCCAAAGCGCTTGTTTACTAGGTTTTCACTATTGGATGAATTCATTTGTTTTTACTATTTTTGCCATTTTTTGATTTTTTTTTATGTCACCAAAGCGCCTATTTGCCAAGTTTTCATCAAGGGATGATTTTTTTGCTATTTTTCATTTTTATTTTTATTTTTGTATTTTGTAGGTTTTCAGCTCAGCTTTATGATGCTATGTGTAGAACTTTCTCAGATGCAAACTATTGATAGGTTCTGTAGCTATTCTCCATCAGGTGTGGCCAACTGCTAGGTGTTGAAACCAAATGCAGCAGTAATGATATAAAGACCAAGCCAATTAGCCTCAAATTTTCTAGGTTTTTCACGGTCTGCTTGATTTCTAGGGTTCTGCATGAGAACCAAGTCACCGATTTCAAACTTTCTCACCATGACTCTTTTGTTATAACTTCGGCAAAGATGATTTTGATATTGCTGTAGATGATTTAAGGCATTTTTCATCTTTCTTGTAACATTTCCGGCTCATGTAGGTGGGTATGTTTGTACTCTTCATCCTCAATCATTTCTTTCAAAGAGACTCAAAGAGAAGGAATTTCAACCTCAATTGGTAATATGGCCTTAGATCCATAGACTAGGGAAAATGGAGTTGCTCCCGTGGGGGTATGGATGCTGGTACAATAGGCCCATAAAGTAGGATTAAGTTGTAGGTGCCAATCTCGGCCAACGTCATTGACGGTCTTCTTCAGAATGCTAAGGATTGTTTTGTTGGATGCCTCAACTTGGCCATTACCTTGTGGGTAATATGGGGTGGAAAAATGGTGTTGGATGTGGAATCGCTCACAGAGCTCATGAACGTCCTAATTTTTTAATGGACTATCATTATCTGTGATGATGGATTGTGGAACACCATACCGATAAATGATGTAATTTAGGATGAACTTGGATATTTGTTTACGGGTGATGTAGGTTAGAGGGATGGCTTCAATCAACTTAGTAAAATAATCAGTGGCGCTTATTATGAATTTATGGCCATTGGAAGAGGATGGATGGATTTTACGCACAAGGTCGAGTCCCCATTGTGCAAAAGGCCATGGAGAAGTGATAGGTCTCAATTCCTATGTAGGTGCATGGATCAGATCACTGTGCACCTGGCATTTCTGACATGTTCTGACAAACTAAAGAGCATCTTTTTCTAATGTCGGCCAGTAGTAAGCAAGTCTAGTGACCTTCCTAGCTAAGGTTGGACCACTTGAATGAGATCCACATATACCCTCATGTACTTCTTGTAAAGTTGTTTGGGCTTCATTAGTGTTGAGACAGCGAAGAAGGGTGTTGTCAAAGCCACAACGATATAAGGTGTCACTGATGATGGTATGTCTAGCCTCTCTTCGGATAAAGGATTTTTCGTTGGTTTCTAGATAGGTTGGGTGGGAGGTTTTGGGATTTAAGATAGTCGTATATGTCCTGGTACCAAGGTGAACTAGGACCAACAATCTTGCATACCATCTCTAACTCTGGAATGTCATATGAAGGCATCAGTAGTTGTTCCATTAAGAATTCAAATTGTGACACATTCTTAGGGATGTCCAAGAGATATCCAATGGTAGCCATTGTGTCGACTACTTTATTTTGTGTTCTCGAGATTTGTTCAAATGCAGTCATCTTGAAATACATTAGGGAAACTATGCACCATTATTTTTAAGGGAAGCAACTTCTCATCTTTTGTGTCATAGTCATCATTCACTTGATTGATGACCAGCTGAGAATCCCCGAATATGAGCAATGTCTCAATTTTCCATTTGATTGCTATCTTGAGACCTGTGACCAATGCCTCGTATTCTGCTATATTATTTGTACAAGGGAAAGCGACTCGAAATGATTTAGGAATTGAATCCCCTTGTGGTGTGATAAATAATATGCCAGCTCCTGAACTGTGACCCATGTGGGATCCATCAAAGTATAGTTTCCATGGTAAGGTTGGCTCTACATGAAAGATAGACTCATCAGGAAAATAAGTTACCAGCGGATGGGTGGCTTGGATTGGTGCATTTGCTAGTTGATCTGCTATTACTTGACCTTTTATAGCCTTGTGTTCCACATACTGTATGTCATACTCGCTCAATATCATGACCCATTTCGCAGAACGACTTGTAAATGCTGCTCGACTTAGGAGATATTTTAATGGGTCAATCTTTGCTACTAAATGTGTTTGATGGCTAAGCATATAGTGTCTTAGTTTTTGTGCTGCAAAGACAACTACCAAGCATGCCCATTCAATGGTTGTGTAATTGAGCTCATATCCAATTAATGTACGACTGATGTAATATATGGCTCTTTCTTTGTCTGCATGGTCATTTTGTGCCATTAATGCCCCCAGTGCATTTTTTGTTGCGGAGACATACAAGATCAATGGTTTCCCCTCAATAGGTGGCATTAACACTGGTGGTGTTAATAGATATTATTTAATTTGGTCAAAGGCTATGTTGCACTTATCTATCCATACAAAAGGAATGCTTTTGCGTAGTAGATATTGGAATGGTTGACACTTGTCAACCAACTCTGCAATGAAGTGGCAAATAGACTGCAATTTTCCCTGAAGTGCTCATAACTCACTGCCTCAATGCCTCAGTGTGAAACTATGTATCCCAACAGCTTCCCTGAAGTGACTCTGAAAACACATTTCTTTAGGTTCAATCAAACCTTGTAATCCTCAAGCCGTCTAAAGATTTTATCTAGGGCTTGGAGATGATCTTTTCTTGTTAAAGATTTTTCCAATAAGTCATCTACATAATCTTCCCTTAAAATATGCATCATGTCATGGAAGATTGTGGTCATAGCCCTCTGGTATGTGGCGCCTGCATTCTTTAGGCCAAAAGGCATGACATTCCAATAGTATGTTCCCTAAGGACAAGTGAATGTTGTTTTATGTTGATCCTCTATTGCAATTCAGATTTGGTTATAGCCTAAAAAACCATCCATGAGAGATAGCATCTCATATCCTACCATGAGGTCAACAATCATGTCTATGTTTGGTAGGGGCAAGTCATCCTTTGGGAAATCTTTGTTTAAATCTCTTAAATCCATGTAAATATGGATTTGTCCATTTGGCTTGGTAACAAGGACAAGATTGGATATCAAATCAGCATAGTCTATTGACCTTATGAACTCAGCATCTAGTAACTTTTTTAATTCAGCTTTGACAAGTAGAGCAATCTGTGGATGCATCTTGCGCAAATTTTGTTTGACTGGCTTGATTCCTGGGATTAGAGGAAGATTATGTAAAACCAATGTTGGATCAAGACCTGGCATGTTAGCATATGAACATGTGAAGTTAACTTTCCTGTTTGTGAAGAATTGTTTGAATTCAGGTTTTTCTTCGTTTGACAATGATGCTGCCAAGAGAATCATTTTGGGATTCTCTGGTGTGGCTATGTTAACTTCCACTGTGTCTTCAATGAGCATCACTGACTTTTCCTACGTTACGGGAAGAAATTCCAATCCTCCATCCTTAGGTGCCTTAGAAAGGTTTTCACCTTTGGATACGTCCTTTGTTTTTACTATTTTATTGCAAGAAGGTGCCTTGCGGTTTTCACCTAAAGGCATTTCTTTTTCTATTTTATTTTTTGTATATTTTTGACTGGAGGATTGCATAGTCTCCTTGAAGTAAGTTGCACAATCTAGATCAATGGAGAACCCTATTTTGTGATCACCCCATGGAATACCTTCTCTTAGTCCCATGAATTCTGCAATTGCTTCGTCATTTTGAAATATGTCCATCGCCGATGAGTCTTGTTGGTCCTAGTTGATCAGTTTTCGATAAACAAGAGGGATCCCATTGTTAGTGTTTGTGAAGGGTGGGGAGGATGTGGAGAGTGTGCAAATTGATGCCTCGAGTGTAAAGGCAAAGTTGTTAATTTCCACTTCTGTGTCCAATGCAATGGATGGTCCATACTCTGAGTGAGATGAATCGAATTCAAAGTCATAATATGGGATAAAATTGTCCACATCATGACTAGTGGTTTGCATTTCAGAAGTATGGATAGTGGGCTCAGGTAGGTTAGGCTCATGGGTGGGATCAGGATCGAGGTGGGATGATTCCGATATTACCGATGACACCTTGTGTTCTTCTAGGTTCCAAGGAATGCATATCCATTCCTTATTTTTAGAATGTCGGTCAGTAGGGTCTATGTTATATTCTTGGAAAAATCATTCTTCAAAGGAAAGTTGGCCAGGTTCAAAGAATAGTTCATCAATGTTATAGTCACTAACTATTTTGTAAGATACCCACTCCCATTCATTTGAGTTTGTTTCAGTGAGGGATTCTTCACATGTCTCAACACCTTTTGTAGCCATTACAACCTTACTTGAAATTTCAAGGGTACATTGATCGTCAGTTCTGACTTGGTCAAACTGTAGCCCTATGTATCTTGGTCTTGCCATCATGATAATAGGTTCCCATCTTCCATTGTTGTTCTTTCCAAGGCCGCTTGTACCATCGAAACCTTGGGCTTTGAATATATCATATCCTTTACCATAGAGATGTAATGGTAGTGGGGGTAACTCTACTGGGTCTTTGTGGATCCAGTTATCCATGTCAATAATGACTTCATTACCCATATTTCCCCATCGTGTAAAAATTTTTTTGGAGGAACCTTGAAAGTTATTTTGGGCTCTACTGCAAAACATGGTCTACCATAGACCTTAGGTGGCTTCGGTATTGTGGTTATATAGTAAGCCGTATTTAATTTGAACTCCCCACAACCAAGGTCCTAGATCTGAAGGTCATTACTTGGGATGGAGGTCGATGGAGATGGTGTGGTAGAAGATGATGGAATGGATTATTTCATGAGTGTCGATGGGTCAATGTATTTGGATGAGGTGGAAGATGAGGCCTCCTAATTGATGTGTACCTGGTGCTCAGCGGTGGCTCACAGGTTGGTGCAATATTGATATGGATTGGGATCTCCTGGGATAGTGATCTCAGTTCCATCAAAAGGAAATTTGAGGCATTGGTGGTACGTGGATGGAATGGCCTTTAGAGCATGAATCCATGGATGACCAGGTAATATATTATAGTTTATGTCATGAACCAGGACCTGACATGTTATTTCTATGATGACGGGTCCTACCCGGAGTGGAATGGTAATGACACCTTTAGAAGCATGTTCTTCATCATCGTATGGCTTGATGACGATGCTCTTGCTAGCATCTACACATGCATCAGAAAAACCAAGAGCTTTGACCAATTTGAGAGAGAAAATGTTCAATCCTACTTCGCCATCTACTAGACTCATATAACCTTATGCTTATGGACAAAGACTTCAATGTGAAGGGCGTCATTATGCGATGGTTTGGGTGAGGAATAATTGCTGTCTAAAAGGGTGATGTGGTGAGGTGAATTCAGGTATCCGACCATAGTCTCAAAATGGTTGAAATCGACATTAGTTGGGACAGATGACTGTTGCAGGACTTTATCTAGGATAGCCTTATGCATAGGTGAAATACGGAAGAGTTCGAGAATGGATATTTGAGTAGGTGTTTTATTTAACTGCTCAACAATGTTGAACTCCAGTTTTGGGTTGGACTGTCTGGCAGATGGACCGAGTATGGTGACTTTTTGTTGACGGGTAGAAGGACTTGGGATAGTGACCTTGCCTTTATGTGTAGTCACATTGCATTCCAGGGCCTTTTTAATGTTAATGATATTAACACATTCATCTTCATCAGCAGCTTGAAGATTGTTGATAATAGTACCATCGGGATAATTGTATGTATGACGGGCAGTATTATAGGCTGAACAGATGTGGTTGGCTTGATTGTTAGTATGATTTGTGCCAGACGAGGAAGCTTTACCATGATCCTATAGTGGGTTTTTGTGTATGGTATGATCTACATTAGATGTAAAAGATTGACCACCCAACTCAATGGTGTGGTTCTCTGTGAGGTGTTGCACTAGATTTTGCAATTGGCAACAAGAGGAAGTTTTGTGCCTTTTGGCACGATGGTAATCACAAAATGAACTATCATCCCACCATGATGTTTTGAATTGACCCAAGTCATATGGTTTTGGCTCTTCCAACTCTATGACGTCATTTTGAAGAAGTTTCTTTAAGACAATTTCAATTGGTTCACTCAAAGGGCTATACGTGCGTTTTTGGAATTGTCGGGGTTGACGCAATTTCCTTTGATTCATTTGTACATGATTTCTTTATATAGCATTAGCAGTTGGTGTTGGTGTAGTTATAGGTGTGTTTTGAGTTTTTACTCCTTTGATTGTGAGTACATGACTTGTTGCATTGACAATTTTTGCATCAACTACACCGTCATTGGTGATGTGCTTGTTCTTAACCCAATATTTTTTATTGTCATTTGAGCTACTTAGGTTATTATTGGTGGTGGTGTTGATTGTTTTTCTACCATATTTCAATTCGCCTTTCGTGATCAATGCTTTCTCAAGTTGCACACCCTTCTCAACAAGGTCAACAAAAGTGGTGCAACAATGGACTTGTAATCCATACCTTAGTGGTCCAAGGAGAGTTTGTACAAACATGGTTACTTTCTCCACTTCAGGTATTTCTACCGGACATCTGCTTGCTAAGGTTCTCCATCTTTGAAAGAATGGAATGAAAGTCTCTCCTGCATCCTCTTGGGTAATTTTGCATAAGGGAGTAATGTCAATGTTTGTGTCAATGTTGTAAGCATAGTTTTCGACAAAATTGTTTGCCAATTCATCCCATGTTTTTATTCCCTTAGGCAAGAGCGAGAACCATTCTAGTGCATGACCTGCAAGACTTCTAGAAAAGAGTCTCATGAGATAAGTTTGCTCATATGCAATGTCGATACAACTAGTGGTGAATTCTCTTATGTGTTCAATGGGTTTTTTTTTTCCTTTATACTTGGGAAAATGAGGGACCACATATCCATGACGAAATGGTGGCATATACAAGGTTGTGTCAAATGGATATGGACACAAGTCATGTGACATGTATGACTTTTTATTGGATTTTTGCAAGGTCTCCACTTGTGTTTGAAGAGTAGCATGTTCGAGTGTGAGTGCTTCCACAATGGGATGGTTGGTAGCATCACCTATGTTGGTGATAGGGGAAGCTTGAGTCCCCAAATGTTGTGAGGAGATGTGTTGATTTGGAATGGGCTGCCAGTGAGAAAAATGGGTGTTCTGATTAGGCGGTTGTTGGAAATGAGTATTTTGATGATATCCTGCCATGTTGGACTAAATTTGAGGACCTTGCTAGTTTTGATTTTGTTGATTTCCAAATGGAGTGAACGATTGATGGCCTTGAGAGGTGTAAGTGGGGATGTGATATCCTGCCATGTTGGACTAAATTTGAGGACCTTGCTGGTTTTGATTTTGTTGATTTCCAAACGGAGTGAACGATTGATGGCCTTGTTGATTTTGAGCTTGTTGATGCCCAAATGGAGTGTAGGATCGAGCACCTTGTTTTTCTTGTCCAAATAAAAGATTGTGGCCTTGAGGGATGTTGGTGTTTTGAGTCACAGGAATGTTGGTATTAACCTGTGAGGAAGTGGGTTGGGTGCCTTGTATGGTAACTCTTCGTTTATTTCTCCCAAAAGGGTTAGATGAGCTAGTTGCCATAGCACTTGAAGAACCTAATAATAGGTTTGCTGATGTGCTCATGGAACTAGATGTAGTTCTAAAGAGGTTTGATGTGGCTGCCCCCATTGTTTGTGAGGGAATGGTGGATGTTTGTTGGGGGATGGATTGTGATGAGGTGTTGGTTTGGGAAGATGATTAGTATGACCAAGGGAGGTAGCATTGATTGTATTGATGACATTTTGTGAAGAGGCTCCCATGGAGGAATTGTCTGATGTTGGAGTGGGAGAAGTTGGTCTAAGAGTGTTAAAGATCAAATCCCTTTGGTAACTTAGCCCCTTGGTCAAGGAGCATAGCTAGGAATCTAGAAGAGTCATTTAAGACCATTTCTTCCACAAAAGAGGCCACTTCTGGGTTTTGGGTAGCAGCTTGTATATCTTCTTCAAAGATGTTCCCATTTTGATCCCGTCGGATAAATGGTTCAAAAAGATGTGATGTAGATGATGGGATGTTCATCTCACTAAAAGGATTGAAGTTAGAATTTTCCATGTCAAAAAAAGTATTATCCGTGGCATTAGGAAATGAGTTCATGCCAGTTGCGAACTCAAGAAAGTTGGTGTCTTATCTAAAAGAATCAATGAGTCTTTTCTTTTTCTGTAATCTAGTTTCAACCATACAATGTTTTGCTCAACTTGGGATGAATGATTTAAGTATGAGACTATGTTTTTGGTTTATTTTTGGATTTTTAAAGGATGCTATGAAATGCAAGCAAGACTAAAAGCTTGTGAATGCAAGTGGTGTGACACTAAATGGAGATGCCAAAATGATATGCAATAAAGGATCCTAAGATGCACTTACTAGTGAGATCTAAAGAGGACAAACTTGGACAAACAAATTTTTTGCAATGATTCAATTTTGGAAGACCAATGGACCATAGAAGGACTATAAATAGGACAAAGTGAAGTTTCCACACTAGACTATTGAGTGGGAAATAATTCATAAAAGGATTGACAAAGTAACAAGGATAATTGGGTCCAATGATAACCTACTATTGAATGCAATGTTTGATGAAAAGTTGAGAAATTCAAGGTCTGGTTTGGATTGTAACAGAGAAGGAAGACTTGATTGAATTGAAGACAAGTTGTGGACTTTCTATTTTTTATGGTGAGGAGTTGTTTTCAGTTTTGAGAAAATGCATCACAGCAAATGTGGTACGACAGAGAAAATGCGGCTCATAGAGTCAAATGCGGTTCAGGAAATGCTGATTGTGACACAGTATGGTAAATGCAGGTTGATATCTATCAAATGCGGCTCAAGTCAATAAATGCGGTTCATGGATGGCAAATGCAGCTCTATATAGTTCAAATGTAGTTTAATAGAGAGAATGTGGCTCGGTAGTTGGCGATTGCGGTGCAGAAGAGAAATTTTGTCGCAATATACAATTTTATGGACAAAACCAAACACAGTTTTGCAGTTTTGACAAGTTTTTTCTAGTTCAGATTGTGATTTTGAATTTTTTCAAAGTCTGTTACAAATAGCTGGCAAACACATAAATTGAAACCATTAGTTTATGTTCAAGTAGACTCACTCTTATAGTCAAATGGGTCATCATAACAATCACAACCCACAGCTTAAAATCACGTCGACTCACATAGCCGTGTCACCCGCTAGAGGGCACCCATATTTTTGTCTTTTCCAAGTGCATACTCAAGGTGACGGAAGTGAATACTGAATCCCCTGAGAAAACAATCCTTGGTGATTATATGGTGAGTGTCTTGGGGGGAGATTCTTCCCTCCCCTTGCACTATGACTGAAATGATGTTTGGTTACTGACATTGTTGGCTACTACACTATGGTTCTTAGTAAGTATTTCCGTTCAGTGTGGCAAAAGATATACTCCCTCGAGAGACCTCCCAACCTTTAGAACAAAGGCTTTGGGGATGGCTATCTTGCCTACTACTGTCAAGTTGGATTTTCATCAACAACTTGCTTTTGATTATAGTGGGTTGGAAACCTTTGCTTTAGGTATTCCCACTTAGCTTGTTCCTCTTGGGTGAGTACTTTTTCCCACAAGAGTAGGCCTTCTAAGGGTTGTAAGAAAACATTAAATTCATAAGTATAAAAAATGGATAGGTCTGGCTTTTTGATCACCCAGTAAAGGGGAGAGAATATGTCGATTATCCAATCAAACACAAAAAACAAGTTTGTTCAATTTTAAACTGAAATAAAAAATTTCTATTATAGGTGAAGATAGTGCTTCACAAAAACATGGTTTTCATTGTTAACCAAAAAGAAAAGTGTGGTGACTACACTAGGATTGATAAATTTCAATTAACTTAGATGTCTATCCTAGGATTGATAAATTCCAATTAATATGTCTATCCTAGGATTGGTTCTTTTTAAATACCAAAAAAGAAAAAAAATAAATCAATTTCTGGCTGCAGATGCGTTGGATCCAGATTACAACAACAACCAGAAAGATAAAATGAATTTTCACCAGTTATCTGTGGCTCGATTTCTATCAAATCCATCACGTCATGTGAAATGCATCTCTTAAAGGATCGTATGTGTTGCGACAGAGTGATTGCGTCGCTCATGATTGTAAATGCGATGCGACAGAGCGATTGCGTCGTTTCGTACCTTGAACCTACAAAAAAGAAATTGAAGCCATACGAAACCTCCAAGAAGATGTGTTAGAAGGTTGGGTTCACCAATGTAATGATATAAAATGTTCCTGCAAGATCAAATCATATAATTATTTGTACCTGCAAGTTAATAACATATCAAACAATAGAATGCAAAGGAGTAATAAATAAATGGAGTTAAATTGAAAAGTTCTCACCCATTTAGTACTCCATGTCTAACTTCTATTGCACCTCCTCAAGCTTGCTATGATATAATGCCCTCAGATTTGTGAGCAAATTATGTGTGCCTAGCCCTAGCAATGCCTTTGAAGGATTTATGAGAATAAGCTAATGTGCAAACTAGAAACTCAATCCTATTAGTGCAAATAGTAAAATGAAAGTCTATGATATGAAGAATTCCTATAATACAATTAGTCTAAGAAAATGATC
>CM021104.1:149476203-149501044 GCA_007115665.2 Sequoiadendron giganteum
CACCTTCACCCTCACCCTCACCGTACCCCTCCTCCTCCCCATACCCTCTCCCTCTTCCTCTCCCCCTACCCCTACCCCTCTCCCTCTTCCTCTTCATCTCCCCCTTCCCCCCTTTCCCACTCCCTCCCTCACTAACCCCTTACCCTCCCACCGCCTCCCCATCACCCATCTCCCTCCATCCCTCTCACCCTCACCCTCACCCTCACCCTCACCCTCACCCTCACCTCTGCCCCTTGCCCACCCACACCCACAACCACACCCACTCCCTTTTCCCCTCTTCCCCTCACCCTCTCCCTCTCTCCTCCCTCTCTCTGTCCCCCTCCCCCTCTCCTCCCTCTCTCCCTCCCTTCATCCCTCACCCCATCTCCCCCTCCCTCACCCCTACTCCACCTCCCTCACCTTCACCCTCACCCTCACCCTTCATCTCCCCATTTCCCCATTTCCCTCTCCCTCCCTCACTAACCCCTTACCCTCCCACCCCCTTCCCATCACCCCTCTCCCTCCCTCCCTCTCACCCTCAGCCTCACCTACCACACCCACACACACACCCACTCCATTTTCCCTTCACCCCACACCCTCACCCTCACCCTTTTCCTCTCCCTGTCTCCCCACACCCACACCCACACCCACTCCCTCTTCCCCTCACCCCACACCCTCACCCTCTGCCTCTCCCTCTCTCCCCACACCCTCTCCCTCACCCTGACCAACTCCCTCTCCCTCTCCTCCTCCCCCACACTTGTCCTTCCCTCACTCCACCCCTCCCTCCTCTTTCCCTCGTCTTCCCCCCGTCACCCTCACCATCACCCCTCCCCCTCACTCCCTCCTCACTCTCTCTCTCAATCACCCTCATTCTCGCCCTCGCCCTCCCCCTATCCCTGCCCCTTCCTCCTCACCCCCTAGCTCATCCCTCTTTGCCACCCTCAGTGCTCACCCTCCCCGTCACCCCCCTCCCTGTCACCCTCACACTCACCTCTCTTTTTAATATAATTTTAAAAAATAGATAATATTTATTGATTTTAAAAAAATGATAAGAATATTAATATAATATAATTTTAATATTAATATTAATATTTAACAATGTAAAGTGAGAATTAAAATAAAACACGCCTAAAACTCGTTATATTTAAGAGCTATGTAACAACAAAGCTAAAAAGGAAATACGAACAGCAACCATACCTGAGCATTAAGCAGACTTATGGACGATTTTGTGTTTCTTCCGAGCTGTTTTGTAAAGTCTTCATGTTTATCACCTTGTTCAGCAAAGCTTCCTTTTCACACTGGATCAAACTATTCATCAGTAACACATAACGGTGAGTTCTTTTTCTTGGCAGACGTCCACAGCCATGAGGTTCCTAAAGATCACAGGGACATGATGGATGGAACTTCGTCGTAGGACTTAAAATTCATTCCATTCTTGTGTAATTCTGTCGCAGAAAATGTGAGGTAGATGGGTAATCAAAAATATGTGCAGATAAAATCTACGTGGGGAGGTAAAAGACATGAACTGAATGTAAAGAAGAAGGGATATGAATATACCGCTCTAATATCAGTGCCCACTCCACAAACCATAAACATCAACAGAAATGTGATGAGAAACTCCAAAACAAAGGACTGTAAATTTGATCCAGAAGACACAGTTACTCCAATTTGTACTATACTTCCAAACAACAATCTGGGAGCAAATCCAGCAGTAATTGACCCAACAACTTGGGCTGCTATGTACCCTGAGAGCAAATCCAACAGTAATTGACCGAACAACTGGAGCTGCTATGTACCCTGGAATCGGTGATTTCAATGCAATTACAAAACACAATGTCAATTCAAGCATGACCATATTAACACCCAATGTCAATTCAAGCACAACCATGTATTCATATCTTAACAGGAATTCCATATGGTTTATAGGAATGGCTAAATTTGAGAAGCCAGCATACCCATATTAAAACCCAATGTCAATTCAAGCATAACCATATTTTCAAATCAATACAGGAATTCCATACGGTTGATAAGAATGGCTAAATTTGAGAAGGCAGCAATATGCAAATGAAAAATATTGCATACAGACCCCCTACACTAGAAATCTCTTGATAGATGCAAAGGCCAGTGTAACTGCAGGGTTGAAGTGAGCCCCAGAGATATGACCAACAAAATAGATCAATGCCATCACTACTATCCCCCACGCAATTGACACCCCAAGATGAGTTATGGAGCCATCAGTCTTCTTGTCAAAAAGAACAGCACCACATCCTGTAAAGATCATGAAGAATGTTGCTATAATTTCTGCTCCAACCTTCAATCATGGAAAATCAATAAATAGGAATTAGAATTCACTTACGACACTGAAATGGAAATTAAGGACAATATTGAAGAAAATTTCAGTTAAAAGACAGTCAAGAAGAGAAAAAAATGGGAGAAGGATCACCCCTAATAGCTCTTCTAAACATGGGTCTAAGAATCCAATAATTAACCTTACATCTCATGAAGGACTTAATCTATTTAAAAGAATAACCCCCATGAGGTAGTTCGGAAATTAGATCTAACAGAACGTAACTTCCTTTAATATTATTAAGAAATAATAAATTGAACTTACTGAAATAGAGAGATCTGCGTATGGCGAAACAAAGATATCTGCTATAAATTTAAAGAAGAGACAAAAACTTGGAACACGAGATTATTGATCAACTGTTGAATCTAATATCTTTTCTCTGTAATGCTTTTGATGCCCTTATCTCCGATGATCTTTCCAAAATCATAACCTCGTTAAGAACCCAACCTTTCTCCTTTGTTTTTAATCGATCTGTCTTGATTTGGGAATTCTTCTTAACGATCCCTGACTCAGATATCTCTGATTACCCATCAACCTTCTAGATGGTGTTTTCCTCGGCTACCTTCTTACACTTTTCTTTATCTCCATTATAGGGACCTGATTTTCAATAAAAAAGTCGGATCGAGGCTCCATTATGATTCATCACCGAGAAGCCTAAGAGTCTCTATAATGAAGAGCCATACAAGGATTTCTTCTCGAGGCACATCTCTTTTAAGCAGACAAGAAGAAATCTTTCTTAACTAATTATCATCTAGCACTGAATCTGCTACCTCTAATTCCTATTCTTTCACGCCCTATTTTCTGCTACTCACATTAGACGATCAGCAATCACCTCAACTTTTGGCTGGTGCAGCGCGTCATACAAATCGACGGGATCGAACTTTCCAAGATCAAACTGCTTGCCATAATTCACATCTCTGTTCAAGCCCTTGAGATAACTCACTACCCTGTTTTTGGACGCTCCTCCAACGGTTAATTTAGCTGGCATCTACCTGGACGCTCCTCCTACCAACCAACTAAATTTAAAATTGTTCCGTTCAAATCTCCAACGGTCTGAAGGTGGACCTAGAAATGTTATTTTAGAATAACTAAACTTTATAAAATTTTTAAGATAACTATAATAATTTGTTTTTAATAAATGGAATCGAATTATTTTAGGAAGAGCTGTTTTATAGTTTCAACTTTAAAAAAAATAGATGTTTGTTATATCTTAGCTTTTATTTAAATTTAGATGATTATGGTATGAGATTTTGTGATGTCAATGTAGAATGTCTTTTAGTTCAATAAAGCATTAGAAATAAATTAAATTGAATTGTGTTTATAATTTTGGTTATTGAAATAAATATAATTGATAAGTATACAATTAATTTAAATTCTTTAGTTAGGATAGAGTACTGAAATGAATGTCGACATAAAACAAACAATTGAAGGCACTTAACTTGAAAATTAATAATAGACTTGATTGGTGTAGATGTAATATTTAATGGACTTATCACTATCTAAAATTTTATGCCCTAAGTTTGTTGATAGTCTTAGAATTTATATGGTTATGCAATCATAAGCTAATAAAAACTAGTTATAGATAACCCTTATATACCTGATAAACTTATGCAATCATAACCTACATGAAATGACTTTGTTCTCAAATCACTAAAGATAGATCCCTAGTTATATTACAATGTTATATTATGGCTATAGAAGCTAAACCATTAAGAATTTAATTATTTCTTCCCATGCATCATGGTTCCTTTTTTCCTATCATCGAGGCTTGAATATGACCTAGGAACCCTTTGTCGAGGGTTCCATGGGAACTGAGAACCAATGGTTCTTGGTTCCTATGGAACCTTGTGTAATGCCTATAATTTTACACAAGAAAAAAAACCAACTAATTTTTTTAAATACATGAATTAAGCTAATTAACATTCTAAACATTGGAAGAGTAGGAGATAAGGGAACATCATTTGATTTCAATGCTGACTAACATGCGATATACACCCATACCATTATAAACTTGTTTTAAATATACTTGAGAACTAAGAAAGAACTATACTCTCATGCCCACATTTACTATGGGTTTTAACACATCCATCATAGCTTTTTTTTTCTACCCTAAATTTGTAACCTAGCCCATACTCATCACACACTCACTATGCAATGCTACTTCTAAGCTCTAACCAAAGTTGATCTTATTAAATTGAAGGAGGAATAACTCAAGGTTTTATCAAACTATAAGCATTTGTTCTGCGGACTCTTGAAATCAAGTGTAAGGGTGTTTGATTTAACTTATTTTAATATCTTTGATAAAATAGGGTGTTCAATGATGTCACCATACATGAGATTATTATTGCATTTGAATCTTGACCCACACACCTCACTAAGGTTGAATATCATCATGACTTCATCAATTAGATTTACTATAGAGTAGATAACCTTGATATAATAGTTTGAAATTTTATGCGACTTATATATTATACCTTGTTTCTATGAAATAAATTTTAAAGTTGTAAAATATTAAAAATAACACTTACAAATAAATATATTTTAATTCTTATACATATTATTAATTTCCAAATGAAAAAAAATAAAAATAAAGAAATACTAACTTTTTAAGAACTATATTCGATGGACTTTATAAAAATATTCTTATTTAGAACATTAGAATCTTTCCTATGGGTATGAGAATATATTCCCCTCTCTTTAAGGAGAAATTGTAATCTAGGAATTTCTAGAATACCTTTTAAATACTAAAGTGGCTTTTCACGGTGGTAGGTGGAGCCCTCAATGGAAATTTTATTTTTATTGTCTTCCAATGCAAAGAACGAAATACTAGACTTGCTTGCAAATAAATGAAATATTTAATATTGTTCTTTTTATCTTCCCTTATTTATGACACAAAACACTAGACATGCTTGCAAATGAATGAAATATTTAATACTGTTCTTTTTATCTTCTTTTATCTCTTGTCATAGATTTAAATCCATGGTCTTCTATGCCAAGAATGCCAAGAATGAAACATTAGACTTGTAAGTTGCTTGTGAATGAATGAAATATTTAATTTTGTTCTTTTTATCTTCGTTGATCTCTTGTCATAGATTTAAATCTCTCAATCTACATTAATTGTTAAGAGCCACATTTTTGCTTATCCAAAACATTAAAAAATTATATATTATTTATTATTAGTTTATTATTAAAATATAAATATTTATGTATATGAATAATAATGTAGATATATACAATCATTTTGATATAAATATTTATTGTTCATATTTTTTAGCAACATTATTATATAATCTACATTTAAATCTTCTAATCTAAATATTAATGATTCTTTTATTATTTAACTCAAGAATAAAATTTGTATTTAGTTACAATGTATTCATTAGTAGAATATTGATGTTAACAACTAAATTACAATAAAATTTATTAAAGAATTTAACATTAAATAATGTTATTTTGACTAGTTACTCACCCTACCAATAGTACTTTTATTATTCAATTCTTGATTCTAGATTATTTTACCAATGAAACCAAAATATTATCATTTTTAATATAGGGAATTTTTTTCCAATATCCTTTTATTGACCATAATTTTAAATTTATTTATTTTTGTGATTCTTTGCATCTTAATAGTTTAAATTGATAATAGGATCAAAATATTATTTAGTTTTATATTAATGCCAATGTTGCATTTAAAATTTTAATTGGATTTTTCCTACAGTTTCTCCCTCTATTCCATAAATTAATTTACCAAAATGTTATTTACAAAAAACTACTATTATAAAATAATATTACATCAGTAATGTCTATGATAAAGATTTCTACATTATTTATTATGGAAAAGTAAGGTAATTCCTCCTTCCATTTATGTTCTACATATCAATATATCATTCTCACCATTAGTTTTAACCCTATTACATAATTAAAGAAAAAGGAAAGAAACAAGGGTTGATGAATAAGGCCAACCAAATATTATTAAAGATTAACATGCAAAATTATGTTACCTTATTTGTAAAGCTCCACTTTCCTGCAACTACGGTGATGCCAACATATTTAAGAATTGTTTTACTAAATCATTTATTTCACCCACCAAATTTTATTATACATTACTATAAGTTAATCTCCATTACTCTCCTCACTGGTAGGCAAGTATATGATAACTGGTAGTTTTTTTATTTTATATAGTTACTATTATTATTATTATTTCAACCACTCAAATCTCAAAAGTTTTTTCTTTTTACTCCATCAACTTAAACAATATTTAGTTAGATAGCTGAACTGAACACTATGTATTATTATTTCTTTCTTGTTCTTGATGAGCTATGTTTATATAAGAAACTTCATTTACAAATATTTATAAATATTTATATTTGTAAATGAAGTTTCCTATTTATTTAATACAACTCATCAAGAAATAAATAGAAATAATTGGAAATATAATTTTTGTCAAATCATGGTAGATTAATATTTTGGTAAAGTTTTACGGGCTCTTAGTGAAACATTTAGTATTGAACAATGAATGTATATTATAAAATTACCAGCCAACTTTTTGTATAATGCTTACCCTATTGATATTTAAGAAATCTTTCTTGAAACAATGGTAAAATCGTAGAAGTCTTAGAAAATTTATTTACATGTAATAAATAGATCTATTTCACCATTTTCTCTTGTTTTCTTGGACATAATAGGCCTGTACCAGCTAAGCAAGGATGTGCCTCACTCAAAATATGAGTTCCCTTAACCAATTGATAATGTAGATACAACCTTCTATATTCTTTTATGGGTAAACAAGGCCATTCAATATTTTATAATTGTCTAATTTTGTTTAATTATTTTCATCTTTAAAAAAAAAAAAAAACTTATAATATTGATGAAACTGTCAATATGGTTCTACTGTATTCCTTAATATGTTTTTAGACTTTTTCTTTTACCACTGTTTATAATATGAGTGTTGCAGGACTATTTAGAATATGACATAAATTGTATAATTACAAATAAATATATTATCAAATAATTTTTAAATTGACCTATCAATTGATCTTATTTGACCTTCCACACCTCTTCAGCATACCCATTGCACACCATGGTGTGAGTACTAGTATAAAATATTATATAATATTCTCTAATTGTCTTAAATGAAGACAATAAAAAAGTCTATGATCTTGGGCAAGCGACAACAATAAGGATCTTGAACAAACAACAACATTCAGTAATAGACCATGTGTGACCTACATTTTGTATTTTTTTATTCTATTTCATAAAAATGTAAGCCATCCTTTCTCAAATGAACTCTATGATTGTTGGATTTGATTGAGTGGTATCCAAAATTAATTGTTTAATCACCAAGGCACTAATCTCTTGTTAATTTAGAAAGAATGTTGTGGGTAGAAAAAAATGATCACCCTAAATAAAATAAAAAATTCCTACAATAAATTTGTATTTCCCTCTTCGTTTTCATTTTCCCTCCCTAAATATTCGACATGCATTTGACAAACTTCAAACAGGGGTTTTCCACATCAGAAACAACAAGTGGCTTTTCAGAAAAGTCTATGATTTTGGGCAAGTGACAACAATAAGGATCTTGAACAAATGACAACATTCCGTGATTGAGTGGTGTCAAAAATTCATTGTTTCATCACCAAGGCACTAATCTCTTGTTAATTTTGAAAGAATGTTGTGGGTAGAAAAAAATGATCACCCCCTTCATGGCTTTAATCTCTTGGACTTATTATAGCATTAAATTTATCATAAATTTTAATTTTGGATTGAAGCTTTGTAGCCTTCTATCATTATTCTACACTTGTTTCCATCAATACTAGTAACAATTTTCTATTTATTGATAAAAATATAAACTTGAGATTCATATTTGAGTTCAGTTATGAGTTTTTGATAAGATCTAGGAGAGTTGTTCTTTTGTGTATTGTGACTTGTAGAAGTGTTTAGTATAATATTTTAAGGATTTTTTATTCTGGTCTTAGTCTTGAGTTCTATATGGAAGGTTTAGCCTCACTAGAGTTTTACATTTGTTATTTCCAGTATTAACAGTTTAGTTTATCTATTTATTACATGTTGAGATTTTCCACTATTTTGGGCATATCTTGTTCCCCTAGGAGTGATGAGGAGTTTGGTGTGGATTGTGGGAATGAATGATGATTTGAGGCATTGGGACATTTTTTAGTTATATTTGGACTATGAATGTAATTGTCATTTTGAATCTATAATTCCACATCCTTCAAGCAGATCAAGGAATTTGGCAAAAGGTCTACAAATTTGGCTTCACACCTCTCAGTAGCATTTTGATTAGAAGTATCTAATGGAAAAAAAAGAGAACACATCTTGTAGGCATGGAATTCAAAAGGGAAGAGACAAGATTTTTTTTATATTGTTTCACTTTATCTCTCGGATTTGGGGGGAAAATCTGAAAGAAGGAGGGAAAGAGGATGGACTTCGAAACAAACAAAAAAATTATTAGAATTGTTGACCATCCAAGAGCTCTATTGATTGTCTTTTCCAAATCAAGGTAACATTCATTGCTTGAAAGTTTTCATTTTTAGTTTACCTGGAAAATAATTCTGCAGTTGGAAGAATCTAACATATATGACATTGTGAAAATAAGAATTTTCAGGTTAGTTTATAATTTTGTTTCAATACTCAATTGAAAGAACAAAGACCCATAATTATTTCCTAAATCTATGCAATTCTCAGCATAGAATTTATGTTGCTTGCAATTGCAGCAAAGACTAGGTTAAAAGGCTTAATTTAGTTTAATCACAAATTCTCTTCTAATTTTCCAATGTTTCATGATTAGATTGGGTTAGGTTTAAACTCAAAATTCTAATTTTTTATTCCAAAAAAGTGGCAAGCCACTATAATTTTATTAAGATTAATATATATTTTTACATAATGTTGGTTTAGGCGGACATACTAGTGGGAAAGAACCAATAGGAAAACCCCAATTATAGTCTGAGTAACCAATTTTTACAATTCGGTATTTAGACTAGTACAGTAAGATGACCATATAAAAGAAGAGATAATAATGAAATTGAAATCTAAATAATTATTGTTAAAAGGGATAAGTATCCCATAACTTACGGTTTGAATCATGATGTAATTATTTGACATATCTAAATATAAATAATTTGTGTCACCTTCCCTATCTCTTCGCTCTAAGATAAATCTCTAACGGGAAAGAGTATGTCTTGAGTAGTAGTGGATGGAATGAAGATAACGATTAAGAAGAGGGAGAATGTGCTGCAAATATTTCTTTCACCATTTTCTTGAGCTATGGAAAACATTTTAATTCTATATTGTTAGGTGTGGATTTTAGGTAAGTTGTTGGTTATGTGTTTGTCCTTAATTCCTTCAAATTTGTAGTGGAATATTCGTAGATACTTGCTGCTATCTTTCACTAATTTTTTTTTTCTATCAAATATGATTATAAGAAATAAATTACAATAACATTCAATAATAACCAACTAGTCATGGGACTCTACAAATACTTCCTAAGCCAATTCCTACCTTTGTTGTAAGAGTGATGCAAACTTTAGTAATGTAACCAGTATGTGTAAACTAGAATAGTCAATTTTTAAGATTTAGTTGTTCCTCTAAATGGCTGAGTTGCAGAAAAATATGCCAGTGAGTGTTTAAAACTCTTGCAAAACCATTTATGGGTTTTGTCCCTTGTTCTTTCCCCTTTGTCGAACGTACTGAACTTCTAATTTAGGATGGGGAATGTGAACATTATGATAGTTTTAACATTGACTTTTCTGCTGCAATCTGTAGATTGAAAGATGTGAATTTATTTATATGATGTAAATTTGGAAATTTAATGGTTACTATCATTATCTAAGAGTGTATATTATGAATACAAATAAATTTAATTTTTTAATACTATTCATTGGATTCTCAGAAGAGTTATAGGATTGGGAAGTCATAAATAAGGAATAAGTCCTTTAATTTCTTCAATCACGCAGTAGTGAGTGGATTTAGGAAACTTGTTAGAAACAAAGTAGCCTTCTTGGTGTGCCTTTCAATAAAGGGCATTACCTTGGAATTTTATTATTGGAGCCAAACTCAACATGGGCTTTGTCTCTTTGGATATTGTTTAGCCATCTTGTAAAATGTCTAGATATCATAAGGAGATGATCATATTTTTTGTTAGAAATATTACTTGTCATCAAATTGATATGTAAATGAATTTCTCGATAAAAAAACTATTAGCTCCTAAAGTTGCACCCTGGTTAAGCTCTAAAACTTAATGCTTTGGAGGAACATAGGATCATTTGAAGGCTATGGATCACGTAAAATTGAAATGAACCTCTGGATAGGCTGGCTTCCTAGCTGGTAATGTCTTCTAAACTACTGATCAGAACTTGGATGTAGCTAAGTATGTAATATTCATTGTTGTATATTGATGCATAAATATTTTACTAATAGGCCTATATACAGAAATTTGCATAAAAAGGAAGTTAACCTCACATTTTTAAAAAATAACATGCACCAAGTTGACACAATTAGTAACCTGCATGAATAAACTAGTTGTAGAAAGGTATAAACCTATGAGACAAATCTGTGAGGAAAGTAATTTCACTATTAACTTGATCAATCACTTCACATACTCAAATTTGCAAGAATAAAAAAGACAAGAGATGAATCTCCAGTAATAATAAAGGTCTCCACTGTGAATCGTATTCAAAAAATTCAGTTACAAAACATGCCAAAAATTCACAAAGGACTGTAAAAGCCACTACAAGCTAAAATCTCCATATGAAGAACTGACTTACAAAGGGTGTCCAAAATGACTAAGTATCAAAACTTTTCCCTCCAAAAACCACCAAAAAAGGAACTAGAAAAACTTTTTGGGTCGGATGAACTCCAAAAGCCTAAAATCTAGCACCTGAATCATCTCCAAAAGGGGCTTCAAATGCGAGAAAATCAAACATGAATTAGTCTACCAAGATGACCATTTGTAATGGCTCCAAAATTCCCTCCAAAACCCATAAAGAGTCAAAAAGTAGGTCCAATATTTGTGGCATATGTTTGTAAACAACTTTCAACCTCCCTATAAGCCCTCAAAAAGCATAAATATACATGAAAGAGTCTCGCTTGACCAAACATAAAGGTATAAGAGATTAGTTCCTAGATATCTTCAAGAAAGTAATGACAAGTCAAAACAAACCCTATAACCTCTACGAAATCGACCACATCATTGTTTTCTTTAAAAGACAAAACAATAAGAAATGAAGGCTTATAAAACACCTTAATCTTGTTTGTTACACATAAGCATGAATGCAAAACATAAAATACTACTTTACCACAATTGACCATAAAGGCACAATAATAAGTCAATGTAGGATTCTAAGTGGCATTAAGCTCTCCTCAACATTCTCCATCATGTTTGGTAATGTGGTAATTCGGTGGCTCCTTGTTTGATTTCTTCAACAATGTGAGGTGGTATTTATCTTCCATAAAAACTCTATATTCAAAATGCCTATGTCCAAAAAGACTTACTAGTCTAATGCACAACTCTAGGTAACACATAGCAAATATTGGCAAATATACAAGGGCCATGGGTTTCAATTGTCATAACATATTTTGAAAACAAATGCCACCAAAATTTAACTTAACTATGGTGCTGGAAATAGGGTTAGAAACCCTAAAGAAAAGCTCGAAACATCCTTTCATTTCACATTTTTTCCAAAAGTGGAAACTTCTCCAAGGAGTTATGTCATCGACCAAGTGTTTTATGTGATTCTCTTGAGCTTCTCCTAGTGATAACATGGTGGATTTCTACATAAAAGAGACATGTCTTCTAGACAAAAACATGAACAAGCTAAAGGTAAGCCTTTTCCTGTTGCATTATTATATTTCTTGATTATTGAATAGAAGAAATCTATTCTTCATGGCCGCGACCTCCTACAGCTCCTTGATTCATGGCATTTCTCATCATGAAAAGATTTGATGTTTTTTTTTTCTTTTTTGTGTGGCCATGGATCTCATTCTATGGTCATCTGTTCTTCCCTTTACTCTTGTATTCTCTTTCAAGATTTCATGTAGGTTTAATGGTTGTGACTTGTGCATTTGCATTAAGTGTAAAAGATACTGCCTCCCTATCTTCTTTTCCTCATTTTTTGGTTTATGTTTCTTCTGGAAAGAAAAAGTATTAAGCATGACTATTATTCTACAAAAAACCCATGAGATCTTTGTCCTGCTATAGGTATTCGAGGGTTTCACTCAAAAGCTCGGGGTTTTCAGACAAAATGGAAAGAAAACCAATTAGGGTTACTTTTAGGCCCATGTCATGTACAAATTCTTGGACATTTTTGCAGTTTTTAAAGGAGATCTCTCCTCACTATATATTGTATGCTACTTTTTCTGGATATAAGACCCTAGCTCCTTTTGCAATCGCATCAAATACTAGAAAAATGTATTGACAAGACTATTTGAAATGTTAGCATTGATCAAATGAGATTACTTCTAAGAAAAAACCCAAAACAAACTCCTTCAGGAATTAAGTCAAACTAAATTAATGTGTTTTCTACATTAGGAAAACTTTATTGAAGACTTCATGATTTAAACTATGGCTTATCTTAGTAATGCACTTAAACTACATTCCACACAAGACTCTCACTGTAATATCACATGAATATTTCCTATTACTACTCTTGAAAGTTCAAGATAAACTGTCCTATTACTCTTCATAGAATAACCAAGATAATTGTTCTTGCATAAAAGTATCAATCTTTATCTTTTAAACAAAGATTATCAGTAGCTTGTATTTATAGAAAAAACTATCCTAACAGGATATGCAAATCCCTGGGCTATCATGTACAATAGCTATCATCACTGTAACCTGATGCTACCTTCATGTAAATTATGCTCTCCCACATGTATGCATGGCCTCTATTTACTGGATTTCTAGGACTTACCCCAGTATTAGGACTATTGCATCGCCATGATAACAAATGCTCTATTGTGAGAATAAAACAATGATCCCCATTTCCCGCCTCTAGCACATGAACATAAACCGTATTGGCAATCCAACTAGTCATTCATTTGCCCCAAAAAGCATTACACTTGCGATGACAAATAAAATATGCTTCTTTAATAAATTGATGATACCATGATTCATGTCACTGAGGCACTGCTTCTTTTCTTTGTCATAACAGTACCATGAGTTTCTTGGCATTGTTAAAGGAACAAATGCTGCCTCTTTTTGTGAGGTAATCACTATTTAAAATTAAACATTGAGCCTTATCTATGCATAAAGAACCTTGAAGTATGTGAATTTTTTGTTGTAGTATTGAAATTTATTACTATGAAAGAACATTGTACTCTCTTCTACATTATGATTATGAATTTATCATGATTGTTATTAACTATCTTACAATATAATATCATATGCACTTAGAATATTCAAACATTTCTATGAGCTAGGCTCAACCCTTCTGGGAGCCACATTCACCCCACTCATAATATAACTTGATGAATATGATGAATCACTCAGAAACACTTTCTCACCCACATGTGCACATGAAGTGAACAATGTTAAAAAAACAAATGCATACCCTAAGTGTGTGTAATATTTTTCTTTTTTGGTTTTTATGGACACTTAGGATAGGCATTGCATTTTATGTACAAAGAAATTAGCATATGCATGTATGGGTAGGTGTGCATGTCCAGAAACCAACCTTTCATTGCCTAGAACCTATTGTTCTAACTCATTTCTTTACCCAATGTAGGTAACCTGACACAAGGAAACCTAGAGACCAGGGAGCAAGGAAAAGCCATCATACACTAGACACCTTTGCAGAACCAATCATTCAGGTAATGGCTCGTTACATTCTTTACATTTTCATTTCTTTATCTTTTACTCATTCTTATATAGTTTAATTCCTATATGTATCAAATGAGTAAGTTAGTCTCACGGCTTGCTGTGTGAGACACATGTTTACGATTACATTGAATAAGCTTAATTTTCATGAAAATATTGTAAAAATATTTTATGTTTCATTCACTTGTATGAATATAATAAATTTAAGTTCTTGTTTTCTTGTAATCCAATAAAGTTGTTTCATTTATATAATTGAATGTAGTATAGAAGGTTTAACAAAATTTACCATTTATCTTGAAACATATATGGCTCTTCCTGATTGAGCCTATAGGTGAAAATCTGGTAACATTTTTGGCGACATTTACTAGATGTTTTCTTGCTAAACATCAAAGACCAGTGACCTAGACTCATCCATTGGGCATGGAGTCATTAGGAAAACTTAGAAACAGACCTAGAGAAACTTCACATGGCTATAACTCACTTTGTAATTTAGTGGAATAGATTAGGCTACCTAACACTTATTGAAAATAGGAGAACTATAAAAAGGAAACTATCTAACTGGTGTATAATGTCAAGAGTTGCTGGCTCCACAGATAGAGGAAAACTTGCCTCTTTACCATAAACCAACATATATGGTGAGTTACCAATAGACCTTTTAGGAATCACTCTATCAGCCCAAAGTGCATACTTTAGATTTGTGTGCCAAGTCCTTTGATTATCCTCCAGGGTCCTCTTAATGATTATGATAAGATTCTTCTTTTTACTTCCAGCTAAACCATTACCCTAAGGGTAATAATTTGAATATCTATTCAAATCAATTATATGTTTAACAACAAAATATTTAACTCTTAATCCCACAAATTTTAGAGTGTTATCAGATATAATAGAATCAGGAACCCCAAACCTTGTTACTATGTCATTATAGAAGTTCAATATAGAATATTAATTAGCTTCTTTCAAATCTACTACCTCTATGCATCTTGTAAAATAGTCCGTAGTAGTAATTATCCACCTCTGACCATCACTGGAATGTGGATCTATGGTTCTAATAAAGTCAATGTCCCATCTTATGAAGGGTTGTTCAACTTGAATCAGCTACAAAGGCATGGCTGGTAGCTTTTCCTTCCCTACAAATAAAGAAGATTTAATACACTTCCTCACCCAAGCATGGACATATTTGAATAAGATGGGCTAGTAATATCCAACTCTTATTATCTTCCAAGCAATCTTCCTAGGAGCAGAAATACCTCCTACAACTCCATCATGAAACTCATGAAGCACTCTTTTTGTTTCATCAGTATTAATACATCTCAATAGTACGCTGTTAAGATCCTTTTTGAAAAGAATATTATCCACCAGCACATATGGAATGGACTGTAATCTGAAATATCTTCATTTAGCTTTATCTAAACCTAAAGGACACTCACCAGTTTGTAAAAAATGGGTCATATCTTGAACCCAACTTGTAACCAACACAGGTGTATCATTTCGAACATTCTCAGGCTCACCAATATTAGCTAAAACATCTGTTTCTAATTCTTTTTCATTCCTAGAGACTACAACAAGTTGCTCACAAAGACCCTTTGCTCTAACAAGTTTGGTAATCTTGATATCTACATCGTATTCCATCACTTTCGCGATCCACCCAACCCTTTTCTCATTTAAATCTCTACTCAAGAAAAACTCCTTAACGCTTGGGTGTGTAACCATAATATGAATCTTATTGTTAGAGATTAAAGGATTGAATTTCTTCAAGCTTCTTATGACAGCAAGGATATGTTTTTCTACAAATGTATATTTTTGTTCATAATCAATAAGGCCTTGACTAAAGAAGGCAATTGGCTGCTCTAGATTACCATTGTTCTTCTAAACTAGCATGGTAGAAATAAAAATAATGCTACCAAAAGCATATACAGTAAAGTCTTTAGAGAAATCTAGATTTACCAATGTTGGGGCTGATTCTAAGGCCTCCTTAATTGCGTCAAAGCTATTTTTGGCTTCTCCGATCCAATTGAAAATTGTATTTTTCTTAAACATGGCAGTCAATGGCTGTAATAAATTCACACCATCAGGAATAAACCCTCTTATAAAATTGATTCTACATAAAAAATCTCTGCAACCCTTTCTTATGATTGGGTAATGATAGTTCAAGTATAGCTTTGACTCTTTTGGGGTCAATAGTAACTCCCTGCTTTGACATTATCTGTCCCAACAGCTTACCATCATGAACTACAAAGATACTCTTTTTTGGATTCAGGGATATTCCAAACTCCCTACATTTCTCAAACACTTGTTTTAGATGTGATAGATATTCCTCAACATTCTTTGAGAATACCGTAATATCATCTAGATAGATCAATACAATTTTATTGATTAAACTTTGAAATGCCATATCCATGGCTCTTTGAAATGTGGCCAATTGTTGGTTTTTTACCTCTATGATGTCATTTTCAATGAGGTCTTGGATTATGTTCTTAAGTTTTTGATATGACAAAGTTTTATGCCCTTTAGTATGGTGATAGTCATAGAAGGCATTATCATCCCACGATGATGGTTTAAACTGACCTTTTTCATAATGCTTTACCTTATGAAGTTGGGGGACCTTAGACTACAAAATTTATTTCAAGACAGATTCAATTCATTCCCATAAGGGAGTGTATTTTCATCTTGGTGGGAAATTTATTTGAGGTGCATGTCCTTGGTTGTTTTGGATGGTGTGATTGTGGGATGAATTTAGTGTATTTCCTTTGTGTCTAAAACTCCATAATTTGTATTGTGAGCCCAATACTTTTTTTTGTCATTTGAGGTACTTTGGGTGTTTCATTTTTTGTTGAGAGTTTCAAGTTCCCCTTTTACAATCAGTTTATTTTTGACGGTAATGCCTTTCTAAATAATTTTATTGAGTATATTGTAATAATGGACTTGCAATTGGTTTTTTAGTTTTGTGACCAATTTTTTAATGAATATGAATACCCTTTGTTTCTCAAGTATCTCAAAAGGACATCAACTAGCCAAAATTCTCCATCTTTGAAAAAATGATATAAATGACTCATCTTTCTCCTGTTTTGTATGACACTTGATGTGGCTATGGTCACTTAATTTAAATGTTATAAGAAAAATGTGTCACAAATTTATCGGCTAGTTCATCCTATGTTCTTATGCTTGTAGGTAAGTGGGAAAACCATTTGAGTGTTTGTCTTGTGAGACTCCTTGGGATTAATTTCATGAGGTGTGTATGTTCATATGCGATGTCTATGCAGGCCATGTTAAATTCCATCATATGTTTAATTGGGCTCCCCTTTCCTCCATACTTGGTAAATTTTGGAGTAACATAATTGTGAGGAAATGGAGGTATGTATATGCTCTTGTCAAAATGGTATGGACATAACTCTCATGTTGAATAAGTTTTTTTTGTTGGTATATGCATGATGTCGACTTGTCTTTGTAGTGTAAGAATTTGATTTGTTAGGACATCAAATTGAGTCAATGTTGTGTCCATTGTGTTTGCGACTGCATTATGATATGGTCCCATGTTTGAGTCTTGCAATCCAATATTTTGGGTGGATGAACTGGTGTTGGTCCCAAATGTGTGTGTCAGGTTTTGGTTTTCAATGTTATGAGTGAAGGACATAATTTGATTTGGTATGTCCACTGTCATAATTGGAAAATGGTTAATGTGTGCAGGATTTATATTAAATTGCATTTGTAGTGGGCTTGAAGTTGTTTGACAATGTAGATTTTGGATACCATATTCTTGGAAACATTCCCTTGTGTGTTGTTCTATAAGAGAATACTTGTAAAAGGACCTTATGATGATGTATTAGTTTTTAATTTCAAATTGGTATTTGGTGTGGTGTTTGTCTATGGCTTAGGTCTACTCATGTAAACCTTTCACATTTTGTTGTTTGACTTGTTTTTACATATTGAAAGGGGATTGGATGATGAAGCACCCATAGAATTATATGATGTGCCAAATGGCTTAAATATTGTACTAGGGGTTTGTGTCATAGCTTGTGAGCCTTTTGTTCCAAATAGTGGAGCCACATTGCCCGTTGTGGTACTTTGTGATGTCCCTCCTAATGGAATCGTAGTATGTATTTATGGGATAGTTTTATTAGGAATAGATGCATTGTGCCCTTGGTTTTGTGTAGTCTGATTGATTGATGTTTCAACTAGTGTGGTAACATCAAAACCATGATGTTTTTTAATTGCACTTTGTAACAATTTTTGTAGGAATCATTGTGTGTCTTGTGCTACCATCTCATCTGCAAGCCATGCCACACTACGATCTTCAGTTGTTGCCTCAATCTCTTCTTTAGTTAGAGCTATTCGGATGTCTTTTATTGTGAAAATTTCTAAAGGATTGGGAAATGATGATCATGCCATAGGTGTCTCATTGGATGAAGAACTAAACTTCATGTTGCTAATGGGACTAGAAAAGGGGTCTTCATTGGTATAGTCGATTTCTTTTCTTTTCATTTATAATCTCGTTTCGAACATATAAGACTTGCAAATTTGATGAATGGTATATGAAGTCTAATCATTAAAATGGTGGGACTAGGACTAAGTATGCAACTACGCTATATTTTTTGGGCTTTCCAATGTATAATAAATTCCAAATCATGATGCACTTATGGCCAAGATTAAGGTGCGAAGTGACAAGAAATGAAGCTGAGATGTGGTAATTTCACTATGGTACAAAATCTAAGGTGTGACTAAGATTAAAGTATGCAAATGTGATTTTATGATGAAGGTTATGGTATGACCAAATTTATGATGTGAAGACTAAGCACTTTTATGGACCTAAGAAGATACTACTAAACAAACTAAGATAGTCCAAACTACCAAATCTAATTATGAAGAGCTTAAAAAGGACAAAGACTAAAGTGATGATGATTGAAAAAGTGGATGCCAAACTAGACTCATGAGTTGAAAGGACCAACTCAAATTAAAAAGATTGATTGATAAAGTGACAAGGTCAAGATAACCTAAATTTATGGAAATGATTTAATCAAAAGTCTAATAAGCCTCCTAGTCTAGATTCTACAAAAGTGTATGCAACTAATGAGTGCACCAAGGTTTGAATTAAGGTTTATGCAACTAATGAAATGGTAACCTTCATGAAATGGAATGAAATGAATTATCTGAAATGATAAATTTTGTTATCTAACGAGATTATTACAATCAGGAATTGATCCAAAATAAGACCACACTAGAATTTTCTATCAACTAGGAAATTTGGTTCATGCTCTATCAAATGTGTTTTATTGGCGTGCATATGTGGTGCATAAGTTTCAAAAAAAGTGCTGATCTATTTTTTTTATTGTGGTTTACAGTTCAGAAGATGTGGTGAATAGTGTGTTTATCCCTAGTTTGAATGTTTTGGATTATCTTTTTGTCTTGATTTTTTGTGAAATGTGATTTAAAACACAATAAAAACTCTGAAAACAAGTCTTAGCTATTGAGTGATTTTTTTTTTGAGTGTTATGTGTATGTTAAAGGTTTATTCATGTTGAAAATGAAGGTAAATTTGTAGCTTAAAACTTTTAAAAACATGTGACTATAAATATAATTAAGTATTGTTTGTTAGAATTATTTGTGTATGATTAATCTATCTAGATAAATTTTATCATTTATAGAAATAGACACAAGATTGTAGAAGAATGGCAAAACATAGAAGTGACACAACATATAAGTGCTTATATTATTTAACCTTACAATAATATTTTGCACCTGCTGCAATCAATAGGAAATCATGAGCTTTATAAACTCCTAAGAGTTGTCAATTACAAGAGAATAAAGATCCTCTCAAAAACCTATAGCTAGATTTGGAAAGTAGAGTTCCTCCATGTAAACACAAGACAAACAAAAGTGTTCCTAAAAGGTGGTGCCCCAAACTCAACAGTTAACTAAACTTTGGTCAAGAAGATATCCTTTAAATTCCACCTCAAAGTTGTCACCCAATAATGGGCCCACTTAACTAAGCCTTGTAAATTTATTCTCATGTAAAAGGTCTAAATGAAAGATGCCAACTTTGGCGCCCAAGGTGGACCCAAGTCAATCTCTCTTAACTGAATCATATTCCTCCACCAATTTATGAAAAAAATATGCATGATTGATCATCACAACCTAATTGAAAGTATCCTCCTATTATCTGTCATGCAATTAAATTCATTAGTCAAGTCAGCTAGTATACAACTGAAAATAACTACATGCCCCTAAAGATAACTGAACCATAATTGAGTTGAACTAAATTAAACTGAATTCAATTCAATTGAATTGAATTATTTTAAACTAAACTAAAGTAAACTTATATTGAACTTATACTAGATTGATAGTGCCAATTCACTCTTGTAAATATAAATCCCTATTTTTTATGAACCTAGATACGCATTACTGAAGAGTTATCAATCTTCCAAACAATTAACTAAAACAAGGTGGGTTCCACCTTCCATGTGGGTGTCCCATGTGCTCCTATTATTTAGGAACTCATCTTGGATGCCCCCACATGTTCCTATTATTTAGGAATAATTATAAATGTCAATTTACATGTTCATTTCATTCAAATATAATATCTTTCTAATCCTAGTGTTGGGAAACTGTTTCGAAGGACTTAGGAGATACATGAAATATGTTTAGGATTGCAATTAAATGGAATCCTATTCCTAATAACTCACCCCAATTTACACATCTCTAATCACAATTTTAAAATACTTGACACACATAAAACACTTCCTATTTGTAAGGTCAATGGCTAATCACAACAAATCATAGGCCCAAAAATTAGAATCTCCTTCAATGCAAGTGGAGGGACACTTTTAGGGGGTGTATGCAATATTTTATTTAGAAGAGAGGATGGATAGGGGCCTCCAAGACTGGAAGGATGACCAAATCACCCTCTCATTGAAAAGCTACAAGTAAACAAGTAGCTTATGCCAAGCGAGGGATTTTTGTCTCATCTCAAGGGAGCCATATGGTGAGTAACTTCAAGTTGTGATACTACACCTTTGCACTCAGAATGAAACCAAAAAATAACTCAATCAATATGGGTGGGCCTCTAACTAATTGTCTTCTATTCATTGCTTGGGGACTTGACACCTCGCAAGTTTCCAACAAGTCACTTAAGGCTCTAACCAATGCTACTTGGGTACTTATAATACCATGTGGGTACTTCCCCTTTTGGATTGGCACTGCATCACAAAGGCTAACACTAGATTGTACATGAGTTTCATTGTACCATTTTATATAGCAGCTCGAGGGAAAAACTACTTTGGGTCGCCAATGAGTTCTCTCTTAGGATGTGTCTCAATAGTAGAACCTTCTAAAGGAGTATAAGAAAGCGATACAAATACAATTATTTTGATCTCCAAGATCATATAAAAATGTGAGGAGAGATAATACAAATGAATTTTCTCACACTAGCAAACATTCATTACCCTTTGGAAAACAAAATGTGTCATGTGAAAATGAAAGATTTGAGAATTATTTTTTATTCCCAAGATCATATAACCTATGATTAAAGAGCATACACACCTTAAAACACAAAAAAAATTACAATATAAAGAAAAATATTATTTTTTTAATCCCAAATTAAAAATGTTATAAATAAAAGACACCTGCTTATTTTTAATTGCCAAATAAAAATGTTCATACTTAAAAATCAAAGAAAAATAAAACCCTGCAAGAAAATGGATTAGTTGTCTCAATAGTAATTTCTTGTCCCCACGAATTACACAAGCTGCCAACCAAGTATCAGTAACACAAAAACCTGTAATCTACCAAATAGAAAAGCATAAAATTAAAAACTACTAAATAGAACCCTAATTAATAATAACAGGAAAATGTAGCTAAAAATGTCACACATGTGATCCACTATTCTAGAATAGATGCAGCTAATCAAACTGTGACTACAAAAAAATGGAATGCGAATGGAACACACTAGATAGTGACTGTCATGAACTAAAGAGCGATTGCGACAAACCAAAAAATGATTGTAACTCACAATTGAAACATATACGGTGAACAACCTAAAAGCTACAAAAATACTTCAAATCTAGCAAAATTTAGAAAATCCTGAAATAGAAATAATGCAATTATCCTAAAACTAAAAAGCCGACAAATAATAAACAAAAGTGAAAATAGATTAATAAAATGATTTTCTATATAGTTAAGAAAATACTACTCTTGGTGCTGTGAATATCGCTTTTTATCTTCGTAAATACATCACAAAATTTATTGAATGCATTGTGTTGTACCACAAATGTATCACATTGTCTCTTAAATAAATCATTCGGCCTTAGAGATGTGTTGCGGACTTGAAAATCCAAAATTCTTTCAAATTTGGCTAGTTCATGTTGGGTTCACCAATGTATAATAGGAAAAAATTAAGGTGAAAGACATGAATCAATAAAACTCAAACTCTAGATCCCTAAACTAACAATGAAGCACAAATAAACAAAAAATAATGAAGAAGTATTACCCATATTCCTATGCCATGGTTGATTCTCCTCCATTGTCCTTCTCCATCTTGCTTTATATTCTTGATTTCCCTCAAATTTTGAGTATGCAACAATAAGCCTAGTGATAGTGATAGAAAAATATTGAAGATTGTACTTGTTTACTTGAGTAGCATGTGTTGGAATTAAAATTTCTTGAAGATAAAATGACAATGATAGGTCTATTTTATAGAAAAAAAAAATTAAATGAAGGGATAGGATTAAAATCCAATATGACATGAAAATCAATTGTCAAGATTGCTTGAGAAGCAATGAAATAGGGTTAGGGAAAAATTAGGGCAAAGATAGGGCTTAGTTAAGGATGGACAGTTGAGATTAAATTATAAAATTATCAATCAAGGGTGGAAATTATATGAGATGTGAAAAGATAAGAATTACATGGATAAAGAGGTTGACATAGAAAAAGAGGTTGTTAGAGTAAATTAACATCCATGGAGATTAACTTATATTTTATTCTTGTGAGTCTATTAATTTTTTTCAAAAAGAGACCTTTTATCTTTGAAAAATTCAAGAAGATACTCTCTCTCTCTCTCTCTCTTTCTCTCTTTATCTCTTTCTCTCTCACCCTCCCTCCCTCTTTCCTAACTCTTAGTCCCTCTATTAAGATGCAAGACCCATCCTACCTAGACAAATCTATCTCAGTCCCTCTGTTCCCCTGACACTACCTAAATAATTCTCCCTTCATCCCTCTATCCCTCTCTACCTCATTCCCACCACCCTATGTTTCTCTCATATTCCCTCTATTAAGATGCAAGACCCACCCTACCTAGAGAAATCTCTCTTAGTCCCTCTATAACTCCCACACTACCTAGATAATTCTCCATTCATCCCTCTCTAACTTATTCCGAACTCTCTCTCTCTCTCTCTCTCTCTCTCTCTCTCTCTCTCTCTCTCTCTCTCTCTCTCCCCCTCCCTCGTGCTTCCCCCAATAACTATAATATTTTAAATAATTATATTATTTATGTGTGCATATCTTGGGCATTACATTAGCTACTTTGTCTGCAAATTTTAAAATTAAAAAATAATATGATTTTTTAGTGATATTATAATGAATAAACTTTAACTATTTAAAACTTTAACTTTAGTGATATCATAATTTAAAACTAATAACTATTTGCATAAGAATTTTTTTAAAAAAAGAAGACTAATATTAAGAAAATAGTATTTAGAGCTAATATACTAATTTTAAAGTACTATTTAAATATTATTTTACATCTATTTTAAGAAAAAAATAAGAAGAAAACTAAGTACTTTAGTCACATAAAATCCTTAGTTTCTAATTTTAATTCATTTATATATCTCATATATATATTATTCTATTTTTAATATACTAAATATTTAAAATATCTTTTATCATGATATTAATAAAGGAAAACAAGAAAATAGTATAATATTTCTACATGATAGACTTCATAAAAAAATTAGTTGAAGAGACACACACTTTGAACTTGTCCTCATGATTGACTATATTTAATTAAACTAAATTATATTTGTAAAATTATTAATTTATTTAAATAAAAAACTTAAAATTCATAGTCAATGGATATTTCAAATAATCTAAATAATGTTGCTTTTCTTGGAAAATTTAGAAACCCATTTTTTTTCCTTCACTAAAGCATTGATTTTCCTATTTACTTATTTTGAAAGGAAAAAATACAACCCTACTTTCTTTAGATGTTATTATTTCAAAGATTATAGATTTTATCTTTAGGAAAGTCTATTAAAACCATCTCTATATTAATATTCAAGATTCCTAAAACTCAAATTTAAGAGTTTTCTCCTTGTCGCTCTCTCTCTCCCTCCCTCTCCCTCTCTCTCCCTCTCTCCCTTAATATCTCCCTCCCTCTCCCTCTCTCTCTCTCCCTCCATCACCCTCACCCTGTCCTTCTCCCTCTCCCTCAACCCTCTTTCTCCGTCACCATCACCGTCACCCTCTCCCTCACCATCACCCTTACCCTCGCCCCATCTCTCTCTCTTGACCCTCAACCTCACCCTCTCCGCCTCCTTCTCTCCCCTCTTCCCCAACCCCACTCCCACTCCCTCTCCCACTCCCTCTCCTTCACACCCTCTCCCTCACCCTTACCCTCACCCCTCTCTTCCTCCACTCTCCTCCCCCATCACCCTCATCCTCATCCTCATCCTCATCCTCATCCTCACCCTCACTCTCAC
>CM021104.1:149501064-149530481 GCA_007115665.2 Sequoiadendron giganteum
CTCTTAAATATAATTTTAAAAAATAGATAATATTTATAGATTTTAAAAGAATGATAAGAATATTAATATAATTTAATCATAATATTAATATTTAACAATGTAAAGTGAGAATTAAAATAAAAGACGCCTAAAACTCGTTATATTTAAGAGCTGTGTAACAGAGAGAGCTAAAAAGGAAATACGAACAGCAACCATACCTGAGCATTAAGCAGACTTATGGACGATTTTGTGGTTCTTCCGAGCTGTTTTGTAAAGTCTTCATGTTTATCACCTTGTTCAGCAAAGCTTCCTTTTCACACTGGATCAAACTATTCATCAGTAACACATAACGGTGAGTTCTTTTTCTTGGCAGACGTCCACAGCCATGAGGTTCCTAAAGATCACAGGGACATGATGGATGGAACTCCGTCGTAAGACTTAAAATTCATTCCATTCTTGTGTAATTCTGTCGCAGAAGCTATGAGGTAGATGGGTAATCAGAAATATGTGCAGATAAAATCTACATGGGGAGGTAAAAGACATGAACTGAATGTAAAGAAGAAGGGATATGAATACACCGCTTTAATATCAGTGCCCGCTCCACAAACCAGAAACATCAACAGAAATGTGATGAGAAACTCCAAAACAAAGAACTGTAAATTTGATCCAGAAGACACAGTTGCTGCAATGTGTACTATATTTCCAAACACCAATCTGAGAGCAAATCCAACAGTAATTGACCGAACAACTTGAGCTGTTATGTACCCTGGAATCGGTGATTTCAATGCAATTATAAAACACAATGTCAATTCAAGCATAACCATATTAACACCCAATGTCAATTCAAGCACAACCATGTATTCATATCTTAACAGGAATTCCATATGGTTGATAGGAATGGCCAAATTTGAGAAGCCAGCAATACCCATATTAAAACCCAATGTCAATTCAAGCATAACCATATATTGAAATCAATACAGGAATTCCATACGCTTGATAGGAATCGTTAAATTTGAGAAGCCAGCAATACCGAAATGAAAAATATTGCATACAGACCTCCTACACTAGAAATCTCTTGATAGATGCAAAGGCCAGTGTAACTGCAGGGTTGAAGTGAGCCCCAGAGATATGACCAACAGAATAGATCAATCCCATCACTACTATCCCCCACGCAATTGACACCCCAAGATGAGTTATGGAGCCATCAGTCTTGTTGTCAAAAAGAACAGCACCACATCCTGTAAAGATCATGAAGAATGTTGCTATAATTTCTGCTTCAACCTTCAATCATGGAAAATCAATATATAAGAATTAGAATTCACTTACGACACTAAAATGGAAGAATTAAGGACAATATTGAAGAAAATTTCAGTTAAAAGACAGTCAAGAAGAGAAAAAAATGGGAGAAGGATCACCCCTAATAACTCTTCTAAACATGGGTCTAAAAATCCAATAATTAACCTTACATCTCATGAAGGACTTAATCTATTTAAAAGAATAAACCCCATGAGGTAGTTCGGAAATTAGATCTAACAGAATGTAACTTCCTTTAATATTATTAAGAAATAATAAATTGAACTTACTGAAATACAGAGATCTGCGTATGGCGAAACAAAGAAATCTGCTATAAATTCAAAGAAGAGACAAAAACCTGGAACGCGAGATTATTGATCAACTGTTGAATCTAATATCTTTTCTCTGTAATGCTTTTGATGCCCTTATCTCCGATGATCTTTCCAAAATCATAACCTCGTTAAGAACCCAACCTTTCTCTTTTGTTTTTAATCGATCTGTCTTGATTTGGGAATTCTTCTTAACGATCCCTGACTCAGATATCTCTGATTACCCATCAACCTTCTAGATGGTGATTTCCTCGGCTACCTTCTTACACCTTTCTTTATCTCCATTATAGGGACCTGATTTTCAATAAAAAAAATAGGATCGAGGCTCCATTATGATTCATCACTTTGAAGCCTAAGAGTCTCTATAATGAAGAGCCATACAAGGATTTCTTCTCGAGGCACATCTCTGTTTAAGCACACAAGAAGAAATATTTCTTAACTAATTATCATCTAGCCCTGAATCTGCTACCTCTAATTCCTATTCTTTCACGCCCTATTTTCTGCTACTCACATTAGACGATCAGCAATCACCTCAACTTTTGGCTGGTGCAGCGCGTCATACAAATCACAGGGATCGAACTTTCCAAGATCAAACTGCTTGCCATAATTCACATCTCTGTTCAAGCCCTTGAGATAACTCACTACCCTGTTTTTGGACGCTCCTCCAACGGTTAATTTAGCTGGCATCTACCTGGACGCTCCTCCTACCAACTAACTAAATTTAAAATTGTTCCGTTCAAATCTCCAACGGTCTGAATGTGCACCTAGAAATGTTATTTTAGAATAACCAAACTTTATAGAATTTTTAAGATAACTATAATAATTTGTTTTTAATAAATGGAATCGAATTATTTTAGGAAGAGCTGTTTCATAATTTTAATTAAAAAAAAATAGATGTTTGTTATATCTTAGCTTTTATTTAAATTTAGATGATTATGGTATGAGATTTTGTGATGTCAATGTAGAATGGTTTTTAATTCAATAAAGCATTAGAAATAAATTAAATTGAATTGTGTTTATAATTTTGGTTATTGAAATAAATATAATTGATAAGTATACAATTAATTTAAATTCTTTAGTTAGGATAGAGTACTAAAATGAATGTCGACATAAAAAAAAACAATTAGAGGCACTTAACTTGAAAATTAATAATAGACTCGATTGGTGTAGTACCTAATAAACATATGTAATCATAACCTACATGAAATGACTTTGTTCTCAAATCACTAAAGATAGATCCCTAGTTATATTACAATGTTATAGGTGTGAAAAGAATATTCATACTCCTACACTATTGTTTTATTCTCTATTTTATGGATGTGAGATTTGTAAATGTTTCTAGCTCAATGTTTTTCTATTGTGCAATAGAGTCACAATACACTGAGAAGAGAAAAAAAAGGAAAAGAAGAATATGTATTTGTGCATTTACACACAATAATGATCATGATCTCTTGCAATAGAGAATACTTAGTAATCCCAAAGACTATTGTATATCCATACATAAAGTTAGGAAAATCTTTACAAGCATTCTAATGTTTTTAGAATGCTATTACATTCATCTAATTGAGCATTACATTCATTCCAACAAATGCTAGAAAGGAAATTTCATAACTATGGCTAAGAAATCTTCTTGAATACATACTTAATTCCATTGACATATTCTTTAAAATAAAACATATTACAATACTAGTTTTCTTCTATTCCACAAGTCTATAATCCTTTACCAAACTAGACTTAGCATTGATGGATTCCTTGCAACTTGGCATCTAGAGACCACACCACAACCAACCTTTAGAAATGAATCAAAATTTTGATTATCAGTAGCAAGGCATTAACCCTAATCTTCACCATTCATAGTTTAAATGCATGGTCCAAGTTGAATTGCACCCAAAATAAACACTTTAGATCAATGGAGATAATTTACAACCAATTCTAGTAGCTAGATGGCTATGCCATTACTATTCATAGCTAGAGTGAGTGGAAAATATGCATACAATTTTTTCCTCCATATGTTCTCACCTTCTGTGAAAATTTGAGCCCAATTCGAATGTTAAAATCATCTTTCAGGCAAAATCAACACCTGTATGGATGTGGGATTTTTCCCTTTAGTAGGATTATGATATTTTATTTATTGCTTTCGAAGAATAAAATTAATATTTTTGGGATGTAGATATATTTTGACATATTTACAAATTCAATGATATCCCATCAACCATCATCCACTAGGTTATGCAAAATAACACCTTTTTCTCAAAATATATCTTGATACTTCAAAAATTTCTACCAAAATTCATTTTGCAAGACTTTGGCCACCATTAGGACATATCATATCACCTTCAAAACTCACACAAAAATTTAATTATTTCTTCCCATGCATCATGGTTCCTTTTTTCCTATCATCAAGGCTTGAATATGACCTAGGAACCCAACTGGGAACCAATGGTTCTTGGTTTGTATGGAACCTTGTGTAATGCCCATAATTTTACACTAGAAAAAAACCAACTAATTTTTTTAAATACATTAGTTAAGCTAATTAACATTCTAAACATTGGAAGAGTAGGAGTTAAGGGAACATCATTCGATTTCAATGCTGACTAACACGCAATATATACCCATACCATTATAAACTTATTTTAAATATACTTGAGAACTAAGAAAGAACAATCCATCATAGTTTTTTTTTTCTACCCTAAATTTGCAACCTAGCACATACTCATCACACACTCACTATGCAATGCTACTTCTAAGTTCTAACCAAAGTTGATCTTATTAAATTGAAGGAGGAATAACTCAAGGTTTTATCAAACTATAAGCATTTGTCTGTCAAGTCTTGAAATCAAGTGTAAGGGTGTTTGATTTAACTTATTTTGATATCTTTGATAAAATAGGGTGTTTAATGATGTCACCATACATGCAATTATTGTTGCATTTGAATCTTGACCCACACACCTTCCTAAGGTTGCATATCATCATGACTTCGTCAATTAGATTTACTATAGAGTAGATAACCTTCATATAATAGTTTGAATTTTTATGCAACTTATATATTATACATTGTTTATGTGAAATAAATTTGAAAGCTGTAAAATATTAAAAACAACACTTACAAATAAATATGTTTTAATTCTTATACATATTATTAATTTCCAAATCAAAAAGAAAAAAAAAACAAATAAAGAAATACTGACTTTTTGAGAACTATATTCCAATTTAGAACATTAGAATCTTTCGTAAGGGTATGGAAATGAACAAAATATTTAATATTGTTCTTTTTATCTTCCCTGATCTCTTGTCATAGATTTAAATCCCTGAATCTGCATTAATTGTTAAGAGCCACATTTTTGCTTATCCAAAATATTAAAACATTATATATTATTTCTTATTAGTTTATTATTAAAATATAAATATTTATGTATAGGCATAATAATGTAGATATATAGAATCATTTTGATATAAATATTTATTGTTCATATTTTTTAGCAACATTATTATATAATCTACATTTAAATCTTCTAATCTAAATATTAATGATTCTTTTATTATTAAACTCAACACTAAAATTTGTATTTAGTTACAATGTATTCATTAGTAGAATATTGTTGTTAACAACTAAATTACAATAGAATTTATTAAAGAATTTAACACTAAATAATGTTATTTTGACTAGTTACTCACCCTACCAACAATACTTTTATTATTCAATTCTTGATTCTAGATTATTTTACCAATGAAACAAAAATATTATCATTTTTAATATAGGGATTTTTTTTCCAATATCCTTTTATTGACCATAATTTTAAATTTATTTATTTTTGTGATTCTTTGCATATTAATAGTTGAAATTGATAATAGGATCAAAATATTATTTAGTTTTATATTAATGCCAATATTGCATTTAAAATTTCAATTGGATTTTTCCTACAATTTCTCCCTCTACTCCATAAATTAATTTACCAAAATGTTAGTTACAAAAGCTACTATTATAAAATAATAGTAAGGTAATTCCTCCTTCCATTTATGTTCTATATATCAATATATCGTTCTCACCATTAGTTTTAACCCTATTACATAATTTAAAAAATAAAAAGAATAAAGAATTGATTAATAATGCCAACCAAATATTATTTAAGATTAACATCCAACATTATGATACCTTATTTGTAAAGCTCCACTTTCCTGCAACTACGGTGATGCCAACATATTTAAGAATTGTTTTACTAAATCATTTATTTCACCCACCAAAATTTATTATACATTACTATAAGTTAATCTCCATTACTCTCCTGGTAGGCAAGTATATGATAACTGGCAGTTTTTTTATTTTATATAATTACTATTATTATTATTATTATTATTATTTCAGCCACTCAAATGTCAATAGTTTTTTCTTTTTACTCCATCAACTTAAACAATATTTAGTTAGATAGCTAAACTGAACACTATGATTTATTATTTCTCTCTTCATGAGCTCTGTTTATATAAGAAACTTCATTTACAAATATTTACAAATATTTATATTTGTAAATGAAGTTTCCTATATATTTAACACAACTCATCAAGAAATAAATACAAATAATTGGAAATATAATTTTTTCTTAACAAATGTTATTTTGTTACATCCATCATAATATTAAGAAAAGAATGGGCAGATCACATCAATGTGCTTTCATTACTTTATCATGTAAAGTTTACATAAATTGTTATTGAAATGGCTCTATAATATTTGCAAACCTGTACGAAAATAATCAATCATCCTATTTTTTGAAATATTCACTTTTGAATAATGTACCAATTTTTTTTGCAATTCAGCAGGTTGCATTTTTTAAGGTTGGCCTCAAATCATGGCAGATTAAGATTTTGGTAAAGTTTTATGGGCTCTTGTGAAATTTCAAGTATTGAACAATGAATGTATCAGCCAACTTTTTGTATAATGCTTACCCTATTGATATATAAGAAATCTTTCTTTTAAACAATGGTAAAATTGTAGAAGTTTTAGAAAATTTATTTACATGTAATAAATAGATATATTTCACCATTTTATCTTGTTTTCTTGGACATAACAGGCTTGTACCAGCTAAGCAAGGATGCACCTCACTCAAAATATGATTTCCCTTAACCAATTGATAATGGAGATACAACCTTCTATATTATTTTATGGATAAACCAGGCCATTCAATATTTTGTAATTGTCTAATTTTGTTTAATTATTTTCATCTTTTAAAAAATAAAACTAAACTTATAATATTAATGAAACTGTTAATATGCTTCTACAGTATTTGTTAATATGTTTCTAGCTTTTGTTTTAACCACTGTTTATAATATGAGTGTTGTAAGACTATTTAGAATATGACATAAATTGTATAATTATAAATAAATATATTATCAAATAATAAATATACATAAATATCAAATATATTAATTTTCAAAATGACCTATCAATTGATCTTATTTGACCTTCCACACCTCTTCAGCATACCTATTGCACACCATGGTGTGATTACTAGTATAAATATTATATAATATTCTTTAATTGTCTTAAATTAACACAATAGAAAATATTTTTCCTACAATAAATTTGTATTTCCCTCTTCGTTTTCATTTTCCCTCCCTAAATATTCGGCATGCATTTTAACAAGCATTTTTCCTCTATACGAAACTTAAAACAGGGGTTTTCCACATCAGAAACAACAAGTGGCTTTTCAAAAAATTCTATGATCTTGGGCAAGCACAACAATAAGGATCTTGAACAAATGACAACATTCAGTAATAGACCATGTGTGACCTACATTTTTTTATTTTTTATTCTATTTCATAAACATGTAAGCCATCCTCTCTTAAATGAACTCTATGATTGTTGGATTTGATTGAGTGGTGTCCAAAATTCATTGTTTAATCACCAAGGCACTAATCTCTTGTTAATTTAGAAAGAATGTTGTGGGTAGAAAAAAATGATCACCCCCTTGATGGATATAATCTCTTGGACTTATTATAGCATTAAATTTATCACAAATTTTAATTTTGGATTGAAGCTTTGCAGCCTTCTATCATCATTCTACACTTGTTTCTGTCAATACCAGTAACAATTTTCTATTTATTGATAAAAATATAAAATTGAGATTCATATTTGAGTTCAGCTATGAGTTTTCGATAAGATCTTGGAGAGTTTTTCTTTTGTGTATTGTGACTTGTCAGAAGTTTTTTGTATAATATTTTAAGGATTTTTTATTCTGGTCTTAGTTTTGAGTTCTATATGGAAGGTTTAGCCTCACCAGAGTTTTACATTTCTTATTTCTAGTATTAACGGTTTAGTGTATCTATTTTATTGCATTTTGAGATTTTGCACTATTTTGGGCATATCTTGTTCCCCTGGGAGTGATGAGGAGTTTGGTGTGGATTGTGGGAATGAATGATGATTTGAGGCATTGGGACATTTGCTAGTTATATTTGGACTATGAATGTAATTGTATTTTGATTAGAAGTATCTAATGGAAAAAAAAAGAGAACACATCTTATAGGCATGGAATTCAATGGGGAAGAGACAAGATTTTTTTTATATTGTTTCACTCTATCTCTCAGATTTGGGGGGGAAATTTGAAGGAAGGAGGGAAAGAGGATGGACTTGGAGACAAACAAGAAAAATATTAGAATTTGTGACCATCCAAGAGCTCTATTGATTGTCTTTTCTCAATCAAGGTAACATTCATTGCTTGAATATTTTCATTTTTAGTTTACCTGGAAAATTATTCCGTAGTTAGAAGAATCTAGCATATACGACATTGTGAAAATAAGAATTTTCTGGATTGGGTTAGGTTTAAACTCAAAATTCTAATTTCCTTTTTCACAAAAGTGGCAAGCCACTATAATTTTATTAATATTAATATATATTTTTACATAATGTTGGTTCACGTGGACATACTGGTGGGAAACAGAAAACCCTAGTTATAGTCTGAGTAACTGATTGTTATAATTCGGCATTTAGACCAGTACAACAAGATAGACTATTACAAAAGACTAATACCTTTATGTTTCATCAACAGATTGACCATATAAAAGAAGATATAATAATGAAATTGAAATCTAAATAATTATTGTTAAAAGGGATAAGTATCCGATAACTTATGGTTTAAATCATGATGTAATTATTGGTGTTATATTATTATTCTTTCTCTACTTGTACAACAAGATATATGGTTTTTCCTAAATATATTTATTTATAGGCATATTGTGTGTTTAATAGAGATTTTATTTAATGCTTGTGAGTCATATAAGAAATATTTTATCCAATTCAATGGTTTTGTGTGTTCTCTATAGGAGGGTTCTTAGTTTTATTTAATTTGTAGTTGCAAGTATCCACCCATAGTCCAGTAATAGAATTGGGAAAGGATTCAAAACTAAGAGACTTTTGACACATCTAAATATACATAATTTGTGTCACCTTCCCTATCTCTTCGCTCTAAGATAAATCTCTAATGGGAAAGAGTATGTCTTGAGTAGTAGCGGATCGAACAAGGATAAAGATTAAGAAGAGGGAGAATGTGATGCAGATATTTCTTTCACCATTTTCTTGAGCTCTCGAAAACATTTTAATTCTATATTGTTAGGTGTGGATTTTAGGTAAGTTGTTGGTTATGTGTTTGTCCTTAATTCCTTCAAATTTGTAGTGGAATATTTGTAGATACTTGCTGCTATCTTTCCCTATTTTTTTTTTCTATCAAATATCATTATAAGAAATAAATTACAATAACATTCAATAATAACCAACTGGTCATTGGACTCTATGAATACTTCCTAAGCCAATTCCTAGCTTTTTTGTAAGAGTGATGCAAACTTTAGTATTGTAACCAGTATGTGTAAACTAGAAGAGTCAAGTTCTAAGATTTAGTTGTTCATCTAGATGGCTGAGTTGCAGAAAAATATGCTCGTGAGTGTTTAAAACTCTTGCAAAACTATTTATGGGTTTTGTCCCTTGTTCTTTCCCCTTTCTCGAACATACTGAACTTTTAATTTTGGATGGGGGATGTGAACATTATGATAGTTTTAACATTGACCTTTCTGCTGCAATCTGTAGATTGAAAGATGTGAATTTCTTTATATAATGTAAATTTGGAAATGTAATGGTTACTATCATTATCTAAGAGTGTATATTATGAATACAAATAAATTCAATTTTTTTATACTATTCATTGGATTCCTAGAAGAGTTCTAGGATTGGGAAGTCATAAATAAGGAATACGTCCTTTAATTTCTTCAATCACATAGTAGTGAGTGGATTTAGGAAAATTGTTAGAAACAAAGTAGCCTTCTTGGTGTGCCTTTCAATAAAGGGCATTACCTTGGAATATTATTATTGGAGCCAAAGTCAACATGGGCTTTGTCTCTTTCAATATTGTTTAGCCATCTTGTAAATGTCCAGATATCATAAGGAGATGATCAGATTTTTTGTTAGAAATATTACTTGTCATCAAATTCATATTGTAAATGAATTTCTCGATCAAAAAATTGTTAGCTCCTAAATTTACACCCTGGTTAAGCTCTAAAACTTAACGCTTTGGAGGAACATGGGATCATTTGAAGGTTGTGGATCACGTAAAATTGAAATGAACCTCCGGATAGGCCTATATACAAAAATTTGCATAAAAAGAAAGTTAACTTCACATTTTAGAAAAATAACATGCACCAAGTTGACACAATTAGTAACCTGCATGAATAAACTAGTTGTAGAAAGGTATGAACCTATGAGACAAATCTGTGAGGAAAGTAATTTCACTGTTAACTTGATCAATCACTTCACATACACAAATTTGAAAGAATGAAAAGATGAGATGAATCTCCAGTAATAATAAAGGTCTCCACTGTGAATCGTATTCAAAAAATTCAGTTACAAAACTTTTTAAAAATTCACAACGGACTATAAAAGTCACTCCAAGCTAAAATCTCCATATGAAGAACTAACTTACAAAATGAGTCCAAAATGACTAAGTACCAAAACTTCTCCCTCCAAAAATCACCAAAAAAGGAACTAGGAAAATTGTTTGGGTCGGATGAACCCCAAAAGCCTAAAATCTAGCACCTGAATCATCTCCAAAAGGGGCTTCAAATGTGCGAAAAGTCAAACATGAATTAGTCTACCAAGATGACCACTCGTGATGGCTCTGAAATTCTCTCTAAAACCTATAAAGAGTCAAAAAGCAGCTCCAATATTTGTGGCATATGTTTGTAAACAACTTTCAACCTCCCTACAAGCCCTCAAAAAGCATAAATATACATGAAAGAGTCTCGCTTGACCAAACATAAAGGTATAAGAGAATAGTTCCTAGATATCCTCAACAAAGTAATGACAAGTCAAAACAAACCCTATAACCTCTACTAAATCGGCCACATCACTGCTTCAATTTTCAAACTCCTTCAGGAATTAAGTCAAACTAAATTGATGCATTTTCTGCATCAGGAAAACTTTATTGAAGACATCATGATTTAAACTATGTGAGGTTTTGAAGAAAAAAAATCTCATACATGGCCTTTAACCAATTCACTGTGGATTTTCTTAGTAATGCACTTAAACTACATTCCACACAAGACTCTCACTGTAATATCACATGAATATTTCCTATTACTACTCTTGAAAGTTCAAGATAAACTATCATATTACTCTTCATAGAATAACCAAGATGATTTTTCTTGCATAAAAGTATCAATCTTTGTCTTTTAAACAAAGATTATTAGTAGCTTATATTTATAGACAAAACTATCGTAATAGGATATGCAAATCCCTGGGCTATAATGTACAATAGCTATCATCACTGTAACCTGACTCTACCTTCATGCAAATTATTCTCTCCCACATGTATGCATGGCCTCTATTTGCTTGATTTCTAGGACTTACCCCAGTATTAGGACTGTTGCATTGCAATGATAAAAAATGCTCTATTATGAGAATAAAACAATGATCCCCATTTCCCACCTCTAGCACATGAACATAAACCATATTGGCAATCCAACTAGTCATTCATTTGCCCCAAAAAGCATTACTCTTGGGATGACAAATAAAATATGCTTCTTTAATAAATTGATGATACCATGATTCATGTCACTAAGGCTTTGTTTCTTTTCTTTGTCATAACATTACCATGTGATTCTTAGCATTGTTAAAGGAAAACATGCTGCATCTTTTTGCGAGGTAATCACTATTTAAAATTAAACATCGAGCCTTCTCTATGCATAAAGAACCTTGAAGTATGTGAAATTTTTGTTGTAGTATTGAAATTTATTATTGTGAAAGAACATTGTACTCTCTTCTGCATTATGATTATGAATTTATCATAATTGATATTAACTATCTTACGATATAATATCATATGCACTTAGAATATTCAAAAATTTCTATGAGCTAGGCTCAACCCTTGTGGGAACCACATTCACTCCACTCATAATATATCTTGATGAATCTAATGACTCACTCATAAACACTTTCTCACCAGATGTACACATGAAGCGAACAATGTTAAAAAAAAACAAATGCATACCCTAAGTGTGTTTAATATTCTTCATTTTTGGTTTTTATGGACACTCAGGATAGGCATTGCATTTTATGTACATAGAAATTAGCATATGCATGTATGGGTAGGTGTACATGTCCAGAATGGAACCTTTCATTTCCCAGAACCTAATGTTCTAACTCATTTCTTTACCCAATGTAGGTAACCCGACACAAGGAAACCTAGGGACTAGGGAGGAAGGAAAAGCCATCATACTCTAGACACCTTTGCAGAACCAATCATTTAGGAAATGACTAGTTACCTTCTTTACATGTTCATTTCTTTATCATTTACTCATTCTTGTATAGTTTAATTCCTATCTGTATCAAATGAGTAAGTCAATCTCACGGCTTGCTGTGTGAGACACATGTTTACGATTACATTCAATAAGATTACTTTTCATCAAAACATTGTAAAAATATTTTACATTTCATTCAATTGTATGAATATAATAAATTTATGTTCTTGTTTTCTTGGAATCCAATAAATTTGTTTCATTTATATAATTGAATGTAGTATAGAAGGTTTAACAAAATGTACCATTTATCTTGAAACATAGATGGCTCTTCCTGATTGAGCCTGTAGGTGAAAATCTGGTAACATTTTTGGCGACATCTACTCGATGTTTTCCTGCTAAACATCAAAGACTAGTGACCTAGACTCATCCATTGGGCATGGAGTCATTAGGAAAACTCAAAAATAGACCTAGAGAAACTGCACATGGCTATAACTCACTTTGTAACTCAATGGAACAGATTAGGCTACTTGGCACTTATTGGAAATAGGAGAACTATAAAAAGGAAACTATCTAACTGGTGTATAATGTCAAGAGTTGGTGGCTCCACAGATAGAGGAAATCTTTCCTCTTTACCATAAACCAACATATATGGTGAGTTACCAATAGATCTTTTAGGAGTCACTCTATCTGCCCAAAGTGCATACTTCAGATTTGTGTACCAAGTCCTTTTATTATCCTCCAGGGTCCTCTTAACAATTATGATAAGATTCTTATTTGTAATTTTAACTTAACCATTACCCTGAGCGTAATAATTTGAAGATGTATTCAAATGAATTCAATGTTTCACAACCCAATCTTTAATTCTTAATCCCACAAATTTTAGAGTGTTATAAGATATAATAGAATCAAGAACCCCAAACCTTGTTACTATGTCATTATAGAAGTTCAATATAGAATATTAATTAGCTTCTTTCAAATCTACTACGTATATCCATCATGTAAAATAGTTCGTAGTAGTAATTATCCACCTGTGACTAGCACTTGAAGGTGGATTTATGGTTCTAATAAAGTCAATGTCCCATCTTATGAAGGTTTGTTTAACTTGAATTGGCTACAAAGGCATGGCTGGTAGCCTTTCCTTCCCTACAAATAAATAACATTTAATACACTTCATCACCCAAGCATGGACATATTTGAATAAGTTGGGCCAGTAATATCCAACTCTCATTATCTTCCAAGCAATCTTCTTAGGAGCAAAAATACCTCCTACAACTCCATCATGAAACTCTTGAAGCACTCCCTTTGTTTGATCAGTATTAATACATCTCAATAGTACACCATTAAGATCCGTTTTGAAAATAATATTATCCACCAGCACATATGGAATGGAATGTAATGTAATCTGAAGTATCTTCATTTAGCTTTATCTAAACCTAAAGGATACTCACCAGTTTATAAAAGATGGGTCATATCTTGAACCCAACTTGTAACCAACACAGGTGTATCATCTTCAACATTCTGAGGCTCACCAATATTAGCTAAAACATCTATTTCTAATTCTTTTTCATTCCTAGACCCTGCAACAAGTTTCTCACAAAGACCCTTTCCTCTAACAAGTTTGGTAATCTTGATATCTACACCATATTCCATCACTTTCATGATCCACCCAATCCTTTTCTCATTTAGATCTCTGCTCAACCAAAAATGCTTAATGCTTGAGTGTATAACAATAATATAAATCTTATTGTTAGAGATTAAAGGCTTGAGATTCTTCAAGCTTCTTATGATAGAAAGGATATGTTTTTCTACAAATGTATATTTTTGTTCATAATCAGCAAGGCCTTGACTAAAGAAGGCAATTGCTTGCTCTAAATTATCATTGTTCTTCTAAACTAGCATGGTAGAAATAAAACTAATGCTACCAAAAGAATATAGAGTAAATTCTTTAGAGAAATTGGGATTTACCAATGTTGGGGTTGATGCTAAGGCCTCCTTAATTGCTTCAAAGCTATTTTTGGCTTCTCTGGTCCAACTAAAAACTGTATTTTTCTTAAACATGGCAGTCAATAGTTGTAATAAGTTCACAACATCAGGAATAAACCCTCTTATAAAATTGATTCTACCTAAAAATCTCTGCAACCCTTTTTTATGATTGGGTAATGACAGTTCAAGTATAGGTCTGACTCTTTTGGGATCAATAGTAACTCCCTGCTTTGACATTATGTGTCCCAATAGCTTACCATCATGAACTGCAAAGATACTTTTTTTTTTATTCAGGGATATTCCAAACTCCCTACATTTCTCAAACACTTGTTTTAGATGTGACAGATATTCCTCAACATTCTTTGAGAATACCGTAACATCATTCAGATAGATCAACATAATTTTATTGATTAAAATTTGAAATGCCATATCCATAGCTCTTTGAAACATGGCCAATTGTTGGTTTTTTACCTCTATGATGTCATTTTCAATGAGGTCTTGGATTATGTTCTTAAGCTTTTGATATGACAAATTTTTATGTCCTTTAGTATGGCAATAGTCACAGAAGGCATTATCATCCCACCTTGATGGTTTAAACTGACCTGTATGATAATGCTTTACCTTAGACTACAAAAATTGTTTCAAGACAGATTCAATTGGTTCCCATAAGGGAGTGTATTTTCATCTTGGTGGGAAATTTATTTGAGGTGCATGTCCTTGGTTTTTTTGGATGGTGTTTGTTTTTTTCTCAAGGACATGTGGTTAATAATTTGATGCATTAGGTCATTTAAGGGATGAATTTGGTGTATTTCCTTTGTGTCTAAAACTCCATAATTTGTATTGTGAGCCCGATACTTTTTTTTGTCATTTGAGGTACTTTGGGTGTTCTATTTTTTGTTGAGAGTTTTAAGTTCCCCTTTTACAATCAATTTATTTTTGAGGGTAATGCCTTTCTCCACAATTTTATTGAATATAGTGCAATAATGGACTTGCAATTGGTATTTTAGTTTTGTGACCAATTTTTTAATGAATATGAAAACCCTTTGTTTCTCAAGTATCTCAAAAGGACATCAACTAGCCAAAATTATCCATCTTTGAAAAAATGATATAAATGACTCATCTTTCTCTTGTTTTGTCTAACACTTGATTTGGCTATGGTCACTTAATTTAAATGTTATAAGAAAAATGTGTCACAAATTTATCGGCTAGTTCATCCTATGTTCTTATGCTTGTAGGTAAGTGGGAAAACTATTTGAGTGGTTTTCTTGTGAGACTCCTTGGGAATAATCTCATGAGGTGTGTATGTTCAAATGCAATGTCTATGCAGGCCATGTTAAATTCCATCACATGTTAAATCGGGCTCCCCTTTCCTCCTTACTTGGTAAAATTTGGAGTAGCATTATTGTCAGGAAATGGAGGCATGTATATGCTCTTATCAAAATGGTATGGACATAACTCTCATGTTGAATAAGTTTTTTTGGTTGGTATTTACATGATGTCGACTTGTCTTTGTAGTGTAAAAATTTGATTCGTTAGGACATCAAATTGAGTCAGTGTTGTGTTCATTGTGTTTACAACTATACTATGATATGGTCCCATGTTTGAGTCTTGCAATCCAATATGTTGGGTGGATGAATTGGTGTTGGTCCCAAATGTGTGTGTCAGGTTTTGGTTTTGAATGTTGTGAGTGAAGAACATAATTTGATTTGGTATGTTCGTACTCAAAATTGGAATATGGTTAATGTGTGGAGGATTCATATTAAATTGCATTTGTAGTGGGCTTGAACTTGTTTGACAATGTGTATTTTGGGTACCATATTCTTGAAAACATTCCCTTATGTGTTGTTCTATAAGAGAATACTTGTAAAAGGACCTTGTGATGATGTATTAGTTTTTAATTTCATATTGGTATTTGGTGTGGTGTTTGTCTATGGCTTAGGTCCATAGATGTAAACCTTTCACATTTTGTTGTTTGACTTGTTTTTACCCATTGAAAGGGGATTTGACGATGAAGCACCCATAGAATTATATGATGTGCCAAATGGCTTAAATGTTGTACTAGGGGTTTGTGTCATAGCTTGTGATCCTTTTGTTCCAAATAGTGCAGCCACATTGCCTGTTGTGGTACTTTGTGATGTCCCTCCTAATGGAATGGTAGTATGTATTTGTGGAATAGTTTTATTAGGAATAGATGCATTGTGCCCTTGGTTTTGTGTAGTCTTATTGATTGATGTTTCAACTAGTGTGTTAACATCAAAACCATGATGGGAATAAAGCCCCGGATCCTCATGGCTTCCCTTTGTTTTTCTTTCAATGGCTCTGGGAGATTGTTGAAGAAGATGTGGCTAATGTTGTTAAGGAATTTTTTGGAGCTAGAAGTCTTCTAAAAGAATTAAATGCTACTTTCTTGGTTCTCATCCCTAAGAATTCTGGAGCTAATAACTTTGAGGCCTTTAGGCCTATCAGTCTCTGTAATTCCTTAAATAAGATCATCTCCAAGGGCTTAACCTCTAGAATCTTAATTTTTTTGCCTTCCTTGATTTCTCCTCAACATAATGGATTCATTCCTGGTAGAAAAATCCTTGACTCTATAGTTACGGTTCACAAGAACATTCACTCCCTTATTGAATCGAAGACTGAAGTCTTCCTCCTTAAGCTTGACATCTTAAAAGCCTATGACAGAGTTGATTGGACTTTTTTATTTAAAATCCTGAAGACCTTTGGTTTTAATAATAGGGTTGTTCAAATGGTGGAACAACTTGTGTCCACTACTTCAATTTTGATTTTGGTCAATGGATCACCGACCTCCTTTTTTCAGAGTACTAGAGGTGTAAGGCAGGGTGGTCCTATATCTCCTATTTTATTCACTATTATGGTTGAAAGTTTAGGTAGGAATCTGAAAAGATTGGTAGATTATAAATTCATCTCTGGCCTCAGACCTTCCTTTGGTAATTTGGTGTGCTCCCATCAACAATTCATTAATGACACTATGCTCATGGGTCAAGCTTCTGCTTCTGAAGGCAGTTCTATAAAGCAGCTGCTTGACAAGTATGGGAGAGCTTCAAGATAGCTAATTAACAATCAAAAAATTTTGTTGTTCTTTTTCAATACTCCGGTTCATCGACAGACCAAAATTGCCAGAATTCTAGATTGTAAAGTGGATTCCCTTGCAGCCACCTACTTGGGTCTTCCTTTAAGCTTGAAACCTCCTGATTCTTTCTATTTATCGTTGGTGGATAGATTCAGTAAGAAGCTTGCAGGTTGGAAAGGTGCTCTGCTTTGTCAAGTTGGTAAGCTTCAGCTTCTCAAAGCCTCTCCAAAATCTTCCTATCTATGCCCTGAGCCTCTTTAAGATCCCTGCTAAATTTGTTGACACAATTGAAAAAATTCAAAAAAGATTTATTTGGTTAGGAGTTGAGGAAAATAAAATAATTCCCTTAATTGATTGGAATCTAGTTTATAGACCTAAAAAGAAGGAAGGAGTTGGGTTAAGAAGAATCAGAACTGTTAATAAAATCCTCTTGGCTAAGCAAATCTAGAGAATCTTCTCTTCCTCTAGGGAGTGGACTGATATTCTGGCTAGTAAATATTTAGAAAACAATTGCTCTTCCATTATTAAGAAGGAAACTCTCCTTCTTCCAAGAGGATCAACATGCTAGAATAATATAATCACTAGAAAAAAGATTGTGGAGGAAGGAATTGGTTGGCAAGTGAGAAATGGTAACAGTACTAGATTATGGAAAGACAGATGGCTTTTTAAGGAAGCCTTGATAAATTTCAATTCCTTTAGAGATTGGGTTGAGACTTGCAAGGCAAGGTTTAGTACTTATGTTAAAGATTACATAGTGAATGGTAATTGGGTGGACTTGGGTAGAGTCAGTCTGGCTTTGGTCCCTATCCAGACTACTCTGCTGGCTGTTAGACTTAGTTCTAAGCAACTGGAGGACCGTGCGGTTTGGATTGATGATCCCTCTAGTAATTTTTTTGTGTCTTCTACTTTTGCTAAGATCACTTCTTCTCTGGATCACCCCCCTTTTGGTCTAAAGCTTGGTGCAATCACTTGATACCTAAAATTAATATCTTCTTTTGGATCTTGCTCCAAAATAAATTGCTTATGATTGACAATCTATGTAAACGTGGATTTCAAATCCCCAATAGATGTTGTCTTTGCAAGATGGATGTTGAATCTGTGAGTCATTTATTCCTTCATTGCTCTTTTGCTACTTCTCTTTGGGAAAATTTGATCAGGTTATGGAACCTTCCTTGGGTTTTCTCGTTGTCCATTGAAGATTTTTTTTCTCAGTGGAAAGCTCTGACTAGGAACCGCTTACTTAGGTTTTTATTGGACCTTTCCTTGCCTCATATTGGTTGGGGCCTTTGGAAAGAACGCAACAACATAATTTTTAGGGGCAAAGAAACCTCCGTGGATTATGTCTTTGATAAAATTGTCAGATCTATGAAGGAAAACTTCAATGCTATGACCCAGAATGACAGGAAAACCATGAAGGTGAAGTACTCGAACTATGATCTTCTTGTTGCTAAGGAATGGAACATTAATCCTAATCTGGATAGTTCTAGTATGAAGGCCAAAAAGGACAGAGAGGGAGTTTGATGGACTTTTCCACCTAACGGGTGGATCGAAGCTAACTTTGATGGTGCGGCTAAAGGCAATCTGGGGGCTGGGGGTTGTGGTGGAGTTTTAAGGGATTCCAATGGCAACTTCATTGGTGCGATTGCCTCACCTCTTGGCTCTCAAACTAATCACCTGGTGGAGGTGGTTGGTGCTTACCATATCATAAATTTAGCCCAAAGTCTTAAAATTAAAAATATATGGCTTGAAGGAGACTCCAAAAACATAATTGACTGCCTATGTGACAAGTCCCCACCCTTGTGGACCATCAACTCATGGATTGATGAAGCCAAACTAAATTTGGCCAAGTTTGAAAAAGTTAAAATATCACATGCTTATAGAGAAGCTAATGTGGTGGCAGACTTTTTTGCTAATGAAGGAGTTAAGAGTAAAGATTTGTGTACCTGGCTAAATAAGAGTGATCTAAATCTTAATGTTTGTGGCCTATTAAATTATGATAAAACACATGGAAATGCGATGTGTTATCCCTTCAATGAGGACAGGTTGGATCTATCACATCATAATCACTAGATTGCATGGGATTGAGCCCGGTGGAGTAAATTGCAAGATTACTCTGCACACTTTGTGGGTTCTAAGATTTGGTAGGGCCAATTTTAGAAAGGCTTGTGCTTGGACCTACCCCACTATGTCGAATGATATGGGAGGAGAGAGAAAGTGAACTGAGCTGGACAGTTACGAAATTCATACTAAAAATGCCAAGGTCTCGAACAAGATTAAAAGTGGAGGGCTGATTCCTTTCCTGGAGAATCTTCATGGCTTCGACCAGGAGGCTATAGACCTTTTCGCAAAAAATTGGCATGATAGTAATTTGACCTTGTTTGGCAGGAATGTGGAGCTCAACGAAAATCTCATTGCCGATGTCATGGGATTACCCACTGACAGGAAGAATTTTCTTAGGGATAGGGATTTTTCTGATGAAGCTGTTATCAGATTTCCCAAAAAGGACAAGGAAAAGCAAAGCTTGGTCAAAATTGCTAATAGTTACTTTGATGTTGACTCCATAAAAACTATATGGAGAAAGGTTCTTCAGGTCATCATGGAGTACATTACTATGGAGGGGCATTTCACTAAAGTCTATGGCTACCACTTTGCTCTTCTCAATCATTTCTGACACAAGGTAAGGGTCTTTATCCCCTATTATCTTTACTGCTCCTTGAAGAAAAGTTTGGATGACAATAAGAAAAACCCCAAAAGATTCCCCATTCTTCACATTGGGTTAATTAGGCTTATTGTGCAACATCTTCATGTGCCCATTCATGCTATCCTCGAAACCAATCTAGAGTTTGAGAGTGATGATATAGAGCCTAGTGGCTTAAAGTTTTTGCCAAACCCTAGCCCTATTAGTAAAGTGGCTGGCCCTTCTAGGGAGTTAGGTAAAATTCATGTTGAGCTTGCATCTGATTTTCCTCCTCCTAAGATCAGCTCTATTGGTAAAAAAACCCAGGCTAAATGCCTTGTTTCTTACTTTGAAGAATCCTCTGAGTCAGAGGATTTTGATATCAATAATTCTGAGCACTGCGCTGACCCTTTGCTGAACTTTCACATTGATGATAATTCCCTTGTTAACACTAGTAAAGAGCCCTCTCTTGATTATCTTAACCTCGCTAAAACTAATTCTGAGTCTCATTCCAAACTCTTGGAATGGACTTTCTCTGAAATTAATGAGCTAAAAATCAAAAACTGGGCCCTGCATAGTAAGATTGATGAAATGGGTGCTAAGATTGCAAAGATGGAAAAGAAAGAAGTGGATCATAGTAATAGGAACATGGACATTGAAGCTGAGAGCTTAAGGAATAACATCAGAACTATCATTGAACAAAACTACTGCATTGTAAGACATAATGCTATTATTATCAATGCAATGACGGAAAATCTTGACAAAGCCCAACAGGGGTCTCTGGTGGTGGATCTTGAAGATGTTGGCATCTCCAGAAGAACCCATGCCAACATGAAGTGAAAGGCCCCCCTTACTCCAAATATGGTTCAAACCTTTAAATAGGGGGTTAAAGATATGCAGGATATGGAGGTAGAGACATAATCTGTCCTTAGATCTTTGGAGTAGTTGATGTCCACTTTGTAACAATTTTTGTAGGAATCATTGTGTGTCTTGTGCTACCATCTCATCTACAAACCATGCCACACTACGATCTTGAGTTGTTGCCTCAATCTCTTCTTTAGTTAGAGGTATTTGGATGTCTTTTATTGTGAAATTTTTTAAAGGATTGGGAAATGATGATCATGCCATAGGTGTCTCATTGGATGAAGACCTAAACTTCATGTTGCTAGTAGAACTAAAAAAGGGGTCTTCATTGGTATAGTCCATTTCTTTCCTTTTCATTTATAATCTCATTTTGACCATATAAGAATTGCAAATCTGATGAATGGTATATGAAGTCTAATCATTGAAATGGTGGGACTAGGACTAAGTATGCAACTATGCTATGTTTTTTGGGTTTTCCAATGTATAATAAATTCCAAACGATGATGCACTTATCTCCAAGATTAAGGTACAAAGTGACAATAAATGAAGCTGAGATATGGTAATGTCACTATGGTCCAAAATCTATGTTGTGACTAAAATAAAAGTATGCAAATGTGATTTTATGATGAAGGTTATGGTATGACCAAAGTTATGATGTGAAGACTAAGCACTTTTATGGACCTAAGAAGATACTACTAAACAAACTAAGACAATCCAAAGTACCAAATCTAATTATCAAGACCCTAAAAAGGACAAAGACTAAAGTGATGATGATTGAAAAAGTGGATGCCAAACTAGACTCGTGAGTTTAAAGGACCAACTCAAATGAAAAATATTGATTGATAAAGTGACAAGGTCAAGATAACCTAAATTTGTGAAAATGATCTAATCAAAATTCTAATAAGCCTTTTAGTCTAGATTCTATAAAAGTGTATGCAACTAATGAGTGCCCTAAGGTTTGAATTAAGGTGTATGCAACTAATGAAATGGTAACCTTAATGAAATGGAATGAAATGAATGATCTAAAATGATAAATTTTGCTATCTAACGAGATTATTACAATCAGGAATTGATCCAAAATAATTCCACACTAGAATTTTCTATCAACTAGGAAATGTGGTTCATGGTCTATCAAATGTGTTTTATTGTCTTGCATATGTGGTACATAAGTTTCAAAAAAAGTGGTGCTCTATTTTTTTTATTGTGGTTTATAGTTCGGAAGATGTGGTGAATAGTGTGTTTATCCCTAGTTTGAATGTTTTGGATTGATTTTTTGTGTTGGTTTTTTTTGAAATGTGATTTAAAACACAATAAACAATCAGAAAACAAGTCTTAGCTATTGAGTGTTTTTTTTGTTTTGAGTCTTATGTGTATGTTCAAGGTTTATTCATGTTGAAAATGAAGGTAAATTTGTAGCTTAAAAGTTTTAAAAATATGTGACTATAAATATAATTAAGTATTGTTTGTTAGAATTATTTGTGTATGATTAATCTGTCTAGATAAATTTTATCATTTATAGAAATAGATGCAAGATTGTAGAAGATTGACAAAACATAGAAGTGACACAACATATAAGTTCTTATATTATTTAACCTTACAATAAATAGGAAAATATGAGCTTTGTAAACTCCTAAGAGTTGTCAATTACAAGAGAATAAAGATCCTCTCAAAAACCTACACATAGATTTGGAAAGTAGAGTTCCTCCATGTAAACACAAGACAAACAAAAGTGTTCCTAAAAGTTGGTGCCCCAAACTGAACACTTAACTGAACTTTGGTCAAGAAGATATCCTATAAAATCCACCTCAAAGTTGTCACCGAAGAATGGGCCCACTTAACTAAGCCTTGTAAATTTATTCTCATGTAAAAGGTCTAACTGAAAGATTCCAACTTTGGCACCCAAGGTGGACCCACATCAATCTCTCTTAACTGAATTATATCTCTCCATCAATTTATGAAAAAAATAGGCATGATTGATCATCACAACCTAATTGAAAGTATCCACCTATTATCTGCCATGCAACTAAATTCATTAGTCAAGTAAGCTAGTATACAACTGAAAATAACTGCATGCCCCTAAAGATAACTGAACCATAATTGAGCTGAACTAAATTAAACTGAATTGAATTGAATTGAATTCAATTGAATTGGGTTGAATTGAGTTAAATTGAATTGAATTGAATTGAATTGAATTGAATTAAACTAAACTAAACTAAACTAAACCTATATTGAACCTATACTAGACTGATAGTGCCACTTCACTCTTGTAAATATAAATCCCTATTTTTTATGAACCTAGATATGCATTACTAAAGTGTTATCAATCCTCCAAAAAATTAACTAAAACAAGGTGGGTTCCACCTTCCATGTGGGTGTCCCATGTGCTCCTATTATTTTGGAACTCATCTTGGATGCCCCTACATGTTCCTATTATTTAGGAATAATTAAAAATATCAATTTACATGTTCATTTCATTCAAATTTAATATCTTTCTAATCCTAGTGTTGGGAAACTCTTTCGAAGGACTTAGGAGATACATGAAATATGTTTAGGATTGAAATTAAATGGAATCCTATTCCTAATAATTCACCCCAATTTACACATGTCTAATCACAATTTTAAAATACTTCACACACATGAAACACTTCCTATTTGTAAGGTCAATGGCTAATGACAACAAATAACACACCCAAAAATTAGAATCTCCTTTGATGCAAGTGGAGGGACACTTTTAGGGGGTGTATGAAATATTGTATTTACAAGAGAGGATGGATAGGGGCCTCCAAGACTAGAAGGATGACCAAATCAGCCTCTCATTGAAAAGCTACAAGTAAACAAGTAGCTTATGCCAAGTGAGGGATTTTTGTCTCATCTCAAGGGACCCATATGGTGAGTAACTTCAAGCTATGATACTACAACTTTGCACTCAGAATGAAATCAATAAATAACTCAATCAATATCGGTGGGCCTCTAACTAATTGTCTTCTAGTCATTGCTTGGGGACATGACACCTCACACGTTTCCAACAAGTCACTTAAGGATTTAACCAACCCTACTTGGGTACTTAGAATACCATGTGGGTACTTCCCCTTTTGGATTGGCACTGCATCACAAAGGCTAACATTAGATTGTACTTGACTTTCACTCTACCCTTTTATATAGCAGCCCGAGGGAAAAACCGTTTTGGGTCGCCAACGAGTTCTCTATTAGGACATGTCTGAACAGTAGACCCTTATAAAGGAGTATTCAAAATTTATACAAATACAATGATTTTGATCTCCAAGATCATATAAAAATGTGAGGAGAGATAATACACATGTATTTTCTCACACTAGCAAATATTCATCAACCTTTGGAAAACAAAATGTGTTGTGTGAAAATGAAATTTTTGAGAAGTATTTTTTATTCCCAAGATCATATAACCTACAACTGAAGAGCATACACACCTTAAAACACAAAAAAAATTATAATATAAAGAACAAAATTATTCTTTTTAATCCCAAATTTAAAATGTTATAAATAAAAGACACCTGCTTATTTTTAATTCAGAAATAAAAATGTTCCTACTTAAAAATCAAAGAAAAATAAAACCTTGCAAGAACATTGATTAGTTGTCTCAATAGTAATTTCTTGTCACCATGAATTCCATAAGCTGCCAACCAAGTATCAGTAACACAAAAACTTCTAATCTACCAAATAGAAAAGCATAAAATAAAAAACTACTAATTAAAACCCTAATTAATAATAACAGGCAAATATAGCTAAAAATGTCACAGATGTGACCCACTATTCTAGAATATATACACCTAGTCAACCTATGACTACAAAAAATGGAAAGCGAATGGAACACACTAGATAGTGACTGTCATGAACTAAAGAGTGATTGTGACAAACCAAATGGTGATTGTGACTCACAATTGAAACATATATAATGAACAACCTAAAAGCTACAAAAATACTTCAAATCTATTAAAATTTAGAAAATATTGAAATAGAAATAATGCAATTATCCTAAAACTAAAAAGCCAACAAATGATAAAATAAAGTAAAAATAGATTAATAAAATGATTTTCTATATAGTTAAGCAAATACCGCTCTTGGTGCTCTGAATATCGCTTTTTGTCTTCATAAATACATCACAAAATATATTGAATGCATTGTGTTGTACCACAAATGCATCACATTGTCTCTTAAATAAATCATTCGGCTTTAGAGATGCGTTGCGGACTTGAAACTCCAAAATTCTTTCAAATCTGGCTAGTTCATGTTGGTTTCACCAATGTAGAATAGGCAAAAATTAAGGTGAAAGACATGAATCAATAAAACTAAAACCCTAGATCCCTAAACTAACAATGACGCACAAATAAACATAAAATAATGAAGAATTATTACCCATATTCCTATGCCATGGTTGATTCGCCTCCATTTTCCTTCTCCATCTTGCTTTATATTCTTGATTTCCCTCAAATTTTGAGTATGCAACAATAAGCCAGGTGATAGTGATAGAAAAATATTGAAGATTGTACTTGTCTCCTTTAGTAGCATGTGTTCGAATTCAATCTTTTAGGAGTAAAATGACAATGATAGGTCTATTTTATAGAAAAAAAAAATTGAATGAAGGGATAGGATTAAAAGCTAATATAACATGAAAATCAATTGTCAAGATTGCTTGAGAAGCAATGAAATAGGGTTAGGGAAAAATTAGGGCAAAGATAGTGCTTGGTTGAGGATGGAAAGTTGAGATTAAATTATAAAATAATCAATCAAGGGTGGAAATTAAATGAGATGTGTAAAGATAAGAATTACATGGATAAAGAGGCTGACATAGAAAAAGAGGTTGTTGGAGGAAATTAACATCTATGGAGATTAACTTATATTTTTTTCTTGTGAGTCTATTAATTTTTTTCAAAAAGAGACCTTTTATCTTTGAAAAATTCAAGGATATAATCTCTCTCTCTCTCTCTCTCTCTCTCTCTCTCTCTCACTCTCTCTCACTCTCACTCTCTTTATCTCTTTCTCTCTCTCCGTCCCTCCCTCTTTCCCCACTCTTACTCCCTCTATTAAGATGCAAGACCCATCCTACCTAGACAAATCTATCTCAGTCCCTCTATTCCTTTGACACTACCTAGATAATTCTCCCTTCATCCCTCTATCCCTCTCTACCTCATTCCCACCACCCTATGTCTCTCTCATATTCCCTCTATTAAGATGCAAGACCCACCCTACCTAGACAAATATCTCTTAATCCCTCTATACCTCCCACACTACCTAGATAATTCTCTATTCATCCCTCTTTAACTCATTCCCAACTCTCTCTCTCTCTCTCTCTCTCTCTCTCTCTCTCTCTCTCCGTTCGTGCTTCCCCCAGTAACTATAATATTTTAAATAATTATATTATTTATGTGTACATATCTTGTGCATTACATTAACTACTTTGTCTGCAATCTTTATCTTTCTGTACAACTGCATTTCCATTTAAATTTGATCACAATACATGAGTTGAATTACCTGTGTTACCATGTAGCTCATATTTTTGGGGGGCTACATTTATTGAAGATATGACTCGAGCTATTATTTACTTTTTCACATGATAATGTAAGTAGGATTTGTTAAAAATAAGTCCTCAATGGAAATTTAATAAGTTATTTTATAAAAAGGTGTAAGAAGTAGAAGGTTGTAGTTTAAGTGGTAAATAATAAATAAAATAAAATAATTTATATAATACATAAAATAAAATAAAATAAAATAATTTATATAATAATTTATGTAATAATAATTTATTTATATAATAATAATTAATGCAATAAATAAATAAAATAATAATTTATCTAATAAATAAAATAAATAGAATAATACAATAAATTTTTAATAAAAAATAAATTTGGTTCTGTGTTATAAAATCCAAACAATAAAAAGAATAAAAATTATATAATAAATAAAATAAAATAATTTAAATAATAAATAAAATAATATAATAAATTTTTAATAAAATTAAAATTTGTTCTATGTTATATAATTTAAATATTAAAAAATTTTAAAATTATATAATAAATAAAATAAACTAAAATAATTTATATAATAAATAAAATAAAAATGAATTTAACTAAAATAATATAATACATTTTTTAATAAAAATAAAATTTGTTGTGTGTTATAAAATCCAAACATCAAACAAATAGAAAAATGAAAAAGTAAAGTTCTATAAGAAGAGTTGTTTTTGGAATGAATTGGAGAGAAGGGTAAAGAAGTGGAGAGGGAATGTGAGAGAGAGAGAGAGAGAGAGAGAGAGAGAGAGAGAGGGAAAATATGTAGAGAGGGATAGGGGAGATATAGAGAATTAGAGGGGGAAGGAGAGAGAGGTAGAGAGGAATAAGTGAGAGAGGGAGAGAAGTAGAGAGACGAGGGTAAAGTAGAGAGGGAAGGATAGAGAAATAGAGAGAGAGGAGGGTAAAGGGACGGAGGGAGGTAGAGAGGGATAAGTCAGATAGAGATAGGGAGGGAGAGAGAGAGGTGGGATAGAAAGAAGTAGAGAAGGAAAGAGAGTGAGAGAGAGAGTGAGAGAGAGAGGGAGGGAGTGAGAGGTAGAGAGGGATAGGGGAGTTATAGAGAATTAGAGGGGGAAGGAGAGAGGTATATAGAGGAATAAGTGAGAGAGGGAGAGAAGTAGAGAGGGAAGGAGAGAGTGAGAGAAATAGGTGGGATGGAGGGAGGGATAGGGAGAGAGGGATATGTGATATTGAGAGAAATAGAGAGGGAAGGGGACAAAAAGATGGGGAGGGAGGGAAGGAGGGATGGAGAGGTAGAGAGGGATAGGTGAGATAGATCACTTCTTTCTTCACTCCGTCCACTACTTTTCACGGTCGTAAACAATGTGGGCTCAGCCTATCGGCGTAAGTATTGGACCTTATTGGAGTGCAAGTGCTAGTATCAAATTATGAGATATTATTAATATTAACAATGTAAAGTTATAATTAAATTTAGAATATAAAGTTATAATTCTAATATTAGATTACAAGAATATTAAAAATATTAATAATTCACAGTCAATTAAAAAAAAATATTAGGCAAAAGAAATTACATATTAGGAATAAATAATTAATGAAAAATATTAATAATAATATATTATAAATATTATTTAAGTGGGTATATTGTGAAATATCACTTTTTATGGCTATTATTTATTGATTTATAGATATAGGTACTAGAACAACTATTGGGTAAATGGGAAAAAGTGGTTTACAATTATAGTGAGGGAGGAAACGTTGCAAAAAATGGCTCCATGCAAAAAATGACTTTAAGAGATTTAATTTTCTTTAAAAAAATTTGGTTTAAAAAATAAATTAATAAAGGATAAAAGTATATATATTCATATTCTAAAACTAATAACTATTTGCATAAGAATTTATAAGAAAAAAGAAGACTAATATTAAGAAAATAGTATTTAGAGCTAATATACTAATTTTAAAGTACTCTTTAAATTTTATTTTACATCTATTTTAAGAAAAAAATAAGAAGAAAACTAAGTACTTTAGTCACATAAAATCCTTAGTTTCTAGTTTTAATTAATTTATATATATCATATATATATTATTCTATTTTTAATATACTAAATATTTAAAATATATTTTATCTTGATATTAATAAAAGTAAACAAGAAAATAGTATAATATTTTCTACATGATAGACTTCATAAAAAAATTAGTTGAAGAGACACACACTTTGAACTTGTCCTCATGATTGACTATATTTAATGAAATTAAATTATATTTGTAAAATTATTAATTTATTTAAATAAAAAACTTAAAATTCATAGTCAATGGATATTTCAAATAATCTAAATAATGTTGCATTTGTTGGAAAATTTAGAAACCCGGTTTTTTCCTTCACTAAAGCATTGATTTTCCTGTTTACTTGTTTTCAAAGCACAAAATACAACCCTACTTTCTTTGGATTCTATTATTTCAAAGATTATGGATTTTATCTTTGGGAAAGTCTATTAAAACCATCTCTATATTAATATTCAAGATTCCTAAAACTCAAATTTAAGAGTTTTATCCTTGTCGCTCTCTCTCTCCCTGCCTCCCTCTCCCTCTCCCTCTCCCTCTCCCTTAACCCCCTCTCTCCCTCACCATCACCATCACCCTCTCCCTCACCATCACCCTTACAATTGCCCCCTCTCTCTCCCCTAACCCTAAACCTCACCCTCTCCCCCTCCTTACCTCCCCTCTCCCCCAACCCCACTCCACCTCCCACTCCCTCTCCTACTCTCTCTCCTTCACAACCTCTCTCCCTCTCCCTCCCTCACCCTTACCCTCACCCCTCTCTCCCTCCCCTCTTCTCCCCCTCACCCTCATGCTCATCCTCAGCCTCAGCCTCAGCCTCACCCACTCTCTCACCCTTTCCCTTGCCCTCACCCTCACCCTCACCC
>CM021104.1:149530581-149555648 GCA_007115665.2 Sequoiadendron giganteum
CCTCACCCTCCCCTACTACACCCACACCCACACCAACTCCATCTTCCCTTCACCCCACACCCTCACCCTCACCCACACCCACTCCCTCTTCCCCTCACCCCACACCCTCACCCTCTCCCTCTCCCTCTCTCCCCGCACCCTCTCCCTCACCTTGACCAACTCCCTCACTCCACCCCTCCCTCCTCTTTCCCTCGTCTTCCCCCCCTCACCCTCACCATCACCACTCCCCCTCACTCCCTCCTCACTCTCTCTCTCAATAACCCTCATTCTCACCCTCCCTCTCCCCCTACCCTGCCCCTTCCTCCTCACCCCCTAGCTCATCCCTCTTTGTCACCCTCAGTGCTCACCCTCCCCATTACCCCCCTCCCTGTCACCCTCACCCCTCTCTTTAATATAATTTTAAAAAATAGATAATATTTATTGATTTTTGAAAAATATAAGAATATTAATATAATTTAATTTTAATATTAATATAATTTTAATATTAATATTAATATTTAACAATGTAAAGTGAGAATTAAAATAAAAGACGCCTAAAACTCGTTATATTTAAGAGCTGTGTAACAGAGAGAGCTAAAAAGGAAATACGAACAGCAACCATACCTGAGCATTAAGCAGACTTATGGACGATTTTGTGGTTCTTCCGAGCTGTTTTGTAAAGTCTTCATGTTTATCACCTTGTTCAGCAAAGCTTCCTTTTCACACTGGATCAACTATTCATCAGTAACACATAACGGTGAGTTCTTTTTCTTGGCAGACGTCCACAGCCATGAGGTTCCTAAAGATCACAGGGACATGATGGATGGAACTCCGTCGTAGGACTTAAAATTCATTCCATTCTTGTGTAATTCTGTCGCAGAAGCTATGAGGTAGATGGGTAATCAGATATATGTGCAGATAAAATCTACATGGGGAGGTAAAAGACATGAACTGAATGTAAAGAAGAAGGGATATAAATATACCGCTCTAATATCAGTGCCCACTCCACAAACCATAAACATCAACAGAAATGTGATGAGAAACTCCAAAACAAAGGACTGTAAATTTGATCCAGAAGACACAGTTACTGCAATGTGTACTATACTTCCAAACACCAATCTCGGAGCAAATCCAGCAGTAATTGACCCAACAACTTGGGCTGCTATATACCCTGAGAGCAAATCCAACAGTAATTGACCGAACAACTGGAGCTGCTATGTACCCTGGAATCGGTGATTTCAATGCAATTATAAAACACAATGTCAATTCAAGCATAACCATATTAACACCCAATGTCAATTCAAGCACAACCATGTATTCATATCTTAACAGGAATTCCATATGGTTTATAGGAATGGCTAAATTTGAGAAGCCAGCATACCCATATCAACATCCAATGTCAATTCAAGCATAACCATATATTGAAATCAATACAGGAATTCCATACGGTTGATAGGAATGGCTAAATTTGAGAAGCCAGCAATACCAAAATGAAAAATATTGCATACAGACCTCCTTCACTAGAAATCTCTTGATAGATGCAAAGGCCTGTGTAACTGCAGGGTTAAAGTGAGCCCCAGAGATATGACCAACAGAATAGATCAATGCTATCACTACTATCCCCCACACAATTGACACCCCAAGATGAGTTATGGAGCCATCAGTCTTCTTGTCAACAAGAACAGCACCACATCCTCTAAAGATCATGAAGAATGTTGCTATAATTTCTGCTCCAACCTTCAATCATGGAAAATCAAGATATAAGAATTAGAATTCACTTACGACACTGAAATGGAAGAATTAAGGACAATATTGAAGAAAATTTCAGTTAAAAGACAGTCAAAAAGAGAAAAAAATGGGAGAAGGATCACCCCTAATAGCTCTTCTAAACATGGGTCTAAAAATCCAATAATTAACCTTACATCTCATGAAGGACTTAATCTATTTAAAAGAATAACCCCCATGAGGTAGTTCGGAAATTAGATCTAACAGAACGTAACTTCCTTTAATATTATTAAGAAATAATAAATTGAACTTACTGAAATAGAGAGATCTGCGTATGGCGAAACAAAGATATCTGCTATAAATTTAAAGAAGAGACAAAAACCTGGAACGCGAGATTATTCATCAACTGTTGAATCTAATATCTTTTCTCTGTAATGCTTTTGATGCCCTTATCTCAGATGATCTTTCCAAAATCATAACCTCGTTAAGAACCCAACCTTTCTCCTTTGTTTTTAATCGATCTGTCTTGATTTGGGAATTCTTCTTAACGATCCCTGACTCAGATATCTCTGATTACCCATCAACCTTCTAGATGGTGATTTCCTCGGCTACCTTCTTACACCTTTCTTTATCTCCATTATAGGGACCTCATTTTCAATAAAAAAGTAGGATCGAGGCTCCATTATGATTCATCACCGAGAAGCCTAAGAGTCTCTATAATGAAGAGCCATACAAGGATTTCTTCTCGAGGCACATCTCTGTTTAAGCACACAAGAAGAAATCTTTCTTAACTAATTATCATCTAGCACTGAATCTGCTACCTCTAATTCCTATTCTTTCACGCCCTATTTTCTGCTACTCACATTAGACGACCAGCAATCACCTCAACTTTTGGCTGGTGCAGCGCGTCATACAAATCAAGGGGATCGAACTTTCCAAGATCAAACTGCTTGCCATAATTCACATCCCTGTTCAAGCCCTTGAGATAACTCACTACCCTGTTTTTGGACGCTCCTTCAACGGTTAATTTAGCTGGCACCTACCTGGACGCTCCTCCTACCAACTAACTAAATTTAAAATTGTTCCGTTCAAATCTCCAACGGTCTGAATGCGGACCTAGAAATGTTATTTTTAGAATAACTGAACTTTATACAATTTTTAAGATAACTATAATAATTTGTTTTTAATAAATGCAATCGAATTATTTTAGGAAGAGCTGTTTCATAGTTTCAACTTAAAAAAATTTAGATGTTTGTTATATCTTAGCTTTTGTTTAAATTTAGATGATTATGGTATGAGATTTTGTGATGTCAATGTAGAATGTCTTTTAGTTCAATAAAGCATTAGAAATAAATTAAATTGAATTGTGTTTATAATTTTGGTTATTGAAATAAATATAATTGATAAGTATACAATTAATTTAAATTCTTTAGTTAGGATAGAGTAGTGAAATGAATGTCGACATAAAACAAACAATTAGAGGCCCTTAATTTGAAAATTAATAATAGACTTGATTGGTGTAGATGTAATATTTAATCGACTTATCACTATCTAAAATTTTATGCCCTAAGTTTGTTGATAGTCTTAGAATTTATATGGTTATGCAATCATAAGCTAATAAAAACTAGTTATAGATAACCCTTATATACCCGATAAACTTATGCAATCGTAACCTACATGAAATGACTTTGTTCTCAAATCACTAAAGATAGATCCCTAGTTATATTACAATGTTATAGGTGTGAAAAAAATATTTATACTCCTACACTATTGTTTTATTCTTTATTTTATGGATGTGAGATTTGTAAATGCTTCTAGCTCAAAGTTTTTCTATTGTGCAATAGAGTCACAATAGACTGAGAAGAGAAAAAAAAGGAAAAGAAGAATATGTATTTGTGCATTTACACATAATAATGATCATGATCTCTTGCAATAGAGAATACTTAGTAATCCCAAAGACTATTGTATATCCATATATAAAGTTAGGAAAATCTTTAAAAACATTCTAATGTTTTTAGAATGCTATTACATTCATCTAATTGAGCATTACATTCATTCCGACAAATGCTAGAAATGAAATTTCATAACTATGACTAAGAAATCTTCTTGAATACATACTTAATTCCATTGACATATTCTTTAAAATAAAACATATTACAATACTAGTTTTCTTCTATTCCACAAGTCTATAATCCTTTAGCAATCTAGACTTAGCATTGATGGATTCCTTGCAACTTGGCATCTAGAGACTACACCACAACCAACCTTTAGAAATGACTCAAAATTTTGATTATCAATAGCAAGCCATTAACCCTAATCTTCACCATTCATAGTTTAAATGCATGGTCCAAGTTGAATTGCACCCAAAATAAACACTTTAGATCAATGTAGATAATTTACAATCAATTCTAGTAGCTAGATGACTATGCGATTACTATTCATAGCTAGAGTGAGTGGAAAATATGCATACAATTTTTTTCTCCATATGTTCTCACCTTCTGTGAAAATTTGATTCCAATTCGAATGTTAAAATCATCTTTCAGGGAAAATCAGCACCTGGATGTGGGATTTTTCCCTTTAGTAGGATTATGATATTTTATTTATTGCTTTTGAAGAATGAGAATAATATTTTTGGGATGTAGATATATTTTGACATCTTTACAAATTCAGTGATATCCCATCAACCATCAAATCTCTGTAAAATTTCTTATTGAAGTACAATGACCAACTTTACGATGTAGCAAAAAAATGGCATGCACTAGGTTATGAAAAATAACATGTTTTTCTCAAGATATATCTTGATACTTCAAAAAGTTCTATGAAAATTCATCTTGCAAGACTTTGGCCGCCATTAGGACATATCATATCACCTTCAAAACTCACACAAAAATTTAATTATTTCTTCCCATGCATCATGGTTCCTTTTTTCCTATCATCGAGGCTTGAATATGACCTAGGAACCCTTTGTCGAGGGTTCCATGGGAACTAGGAACCATTTGTCTACCGACTCTTGAAATCAAGTGTAAGGGTGTTTGATTTAACTTATTTTAATATCTTTGATAAAATAGGGTGTTCAATGATGTCACCATACATGAGATTATTATTGCATTTGAATCTTGACCCGCACACCTCACTAAGATTGCATATCATCATGACTTCATCAATTAGATTTACTATATAGTAGATAACCTTGATATAATAGTTTGAATTTTTATGCAACTTATATATTATACATTGTTTCTATGAAATAAATTTTAAAGTTGTAAAATATTAAAAATAACACTTACAAATAAATATATTTTAATTCTTATACATATTATTAATTTCCAAATGAAAAAAAAAACAAATAAAGAAATACTAACTTTTTAAGAACTATATTCAATGGACTTTACCGAAATATTCTTATTTAGAACATTAGAATCTTTCCTATGGGTGTGGAAATATATTCCCCTCTCTTTAAGGAGAAATTGTAATCTAGGAATTTCTAGAATACCTTTTAAATACTAAAGTGGCTTTTCACGGTGGTAGGTGGAGCCCTCAATGGAAATTGTATTTTTATTGTTTTCTAATGTAAAGAACGAAACATTAGACTTGCTTGCAAATAAATGAAATATTTAATATTGTTCTTTTTATCTTCCCTTATCTATGACATGAAACACTAGACATGCTTGCAAATGAATGAAATATTTAATACTCTTCTTTTTATCTTCCTTTATTTCTTGTCATAGATTTAAATCCCCGGTCTTCTAATGCCAAGAACGAAATATTAGACTTGTAAGTTGCTTGCAAATGAATGAAATATTTAATATTGTTCTTTTTATCTTCCCTGATCTCTTGTCATAGATTTAAATCCCTGAATCTGCATTAATTGTTAAGAGCCACATTTTTGCTTATCCAAAACATTAAAAAATTATATATTATCTATTATTAGTTTATTATTAAAATATAAATATTTATGTATAGGAATAATAATGTAGATATATAGAATCATTTTGATATAAATATTTATTGTTCATATCTTTTAGCAGCATTATTATATAATCTACATTTAAATCTTCTAATATAAATATTAATGATTCTTTTATTATTTAACTCAAGAATAAAATTTGTATTTAGTAACAATGTATTCATTATTAGAATATTGTTGTTAACAACTAAATTACAAATAAAATTTATTAAAGAATTTAACATTAAATAATGTTATTTTGACTAGTTACTCACCCTACCAATAGTACTTTTATTATTCAATTCTTGATTCTAGATTATTTTACCAATGAAACCAAAATATTATAATTTTTAATACAGTGAAATTTTTTCCAATATCCTTGTATTGACCATAATTTTAAATTTATTTATTTTTCTGATTCTTTGCATCTTAATAGTTTAAATTGATAATAGGATCAAAATATTATTTAGTTTTATATTAATGCCAATGTTGCATTTAAAATTTCAATTGGATTTTTTCTACAATTTCTCCCTCTATTCCATAAATTAATTTACCAAAATGTTATTTACAAAAAGCTACATTATTTATTATGGAAAAGTAAGGTAATTCCCCCTTCCATTTATGTTCTATATATAAATATATCATTCTCATCATTAGTTTTAACTCTATTACATAATTAAAAATAAATAAAAGAAACAAGAGTTGATTAATAACGCTAACCAAATATTATTAAAGATTAACATCAGAAATTATGTTACCTTATTTGTAAAGCTCCACTTTCCTGCAACTACGGTGATGCCAACATATTTAAGAATTGTTTTACTAAATCTTTTATTTCACCCATCAAATTTTATTATACATTACTGTAAGTTAATCTCCATTACTCTCCCCACTGATAGGCAAGTATGTGATAACTGGGAGTTTTTTAATTTTATATAATTACTATTATTATTATTATTTCAACCACTCAAATCTCAATAGTTTTTTATTTTTACTCCATCCACTTAAACAATATTTAGTTAGATAGCTAAATTGAACACTATGTATTATTATTTCTTTCTTGATGAGCCCTATTTATATAAGAAACTTCATTTACAAATATTTACAAATATTTATATTTGTAAATGAAGTTTCTTATATATTTAACACAACTCATCAGGAAATAAATAGAAATAATTGGAAATATAATTTTTTCTTACCAAAAGTTATTTTGTTAGATCACATCAATATGCTTTCATTACTTTTTCATGTAAAGTTTACAGAAATTGTTATTGAAACGGCTCTATAATATTTGCAAACCTGTACAAAAATAATGTCATGTGGGCATTGGGTTCAATCCTTATATATACCAACAACCACTACATCTTTCTACTTACTGTTACCAATAATCAATCATCCTATTTTTTGAAATATTCACTTTCGAATAATGTATCAATTTTTTTTTGCAATTCAGCATGTTGTATTTTTTTAGAGTGGCCTCAAATCGTGGTAGATTAAGATTTTGGTAAAGTTTTAAGGGCTCTCGGTGAAACTTTTAGTATTGAACAATGAATTTATATTATAAAATTAGTAGCCAACTTTTTGTATAATGCTTACCCTATTGATATTTAAGAAATCTGTCTTGAAACAATGGTAAAACTGTAGAAGTTTTAGAAAATTTATTTACATGTAATAAATAGATCTATTTCACCATTTTCCATTGTTTTCTTGGACATAACAGGCCTGTACCAGCTAAGCAAGGATGCATCTCACTCAAAATATGATTTCCCTTCCCTTAACTAGTTGATAATGGAGATACAACCTTCTATATTCTTTTATGGGTAAACCAAGCCATTCAATAATTTGTAATTGTCTAATTTTGTTTAATTATTTTCATCTTTAAAAAAAAAAAAAAACTTATAATACTAATGAAACTGTCAATGTGCTTCTACTGTATTCATTAGTATGTTTTTAGAATTTTTCTTTAACCACTGTTTATAATATTAGTGTTGCAAGACTATTTAGAATATGACATAAATTGTATAATTATAAATAAATATATTAACAAATAATAAATATACATAAATATCAAATATATTAATTTTCAAATTGACCTATCAATTGATCTTATTTGACCTTCCACACCTCTTTAGTGTACCCATTGCACACCATGGTGTGAATACTAGTATAAAATATTATATAATATTCTTTAATTGTCTTAAATTAAGATAATAAAAAAGTCTATGATCTTGGGCAAGCGACAACAATAAGGATCTTGAACAAATGACAACATTAGTAATAGACCATGTGTGACCTACATTTTGTATTTTTTATTCTATTTCATAAAAATGTAAGCCATCCTTTCTCAAATGAACTCTATGATTGTTGGATTTGATTGAGTGGTGTCCAAAATTCATTGTTTAATCACCAAGGCACTAATCTCTTGTTAATTTAGAAAGAATGTTGTGGGTAGAAAAAAATGATCACCCGCTTGATGGCTTTAATCTCTTGGACTTATTATAGCATTAAATTTATCACAAATTTTAATTTTGGATTGAAGCTTTGTAGCCTTCTATCATCATTCTACACTTGTTTCCATCAATACTAGTAACAATTTTCTATTTATTGATAAAAATATAAAATTGAGATTCATATTTGAGTTAAGTTATGAGTTTTTGATAAGATCTTGGAGAGTTTTTCTTTTGTGTATTGTGACTTGTGAGAAGTGTTTAGTATAATATTTTATGGATTTTTTATTCTGGTCTTAGTCTTGAGTTCTATATGGAAGGTTTAGCCTCACTAGAGTTTTACATTTCTTATTTCCAGTATTAACAGTTTAGTGTATCTATTTTATTGCATGTTGAGATTTTGCACTATTTTGGGCATATCTTGTTCCCCTGGGAGTGATGAGGAGTTTGGTGTGGATTGTGGGAATGAATGATGATATGAGGCATTGGGACATTTGCTAGTTATATTTGGACTATGAATGTAATTGTCATTTTGAATATATAATTCCACATCCTTCAAGCACATCAAGGAATTTGGAAAAAGGTCTAGAAATTTGGCTTCACACCTGTCAGTAGCATTTTGATTAGAAGTATCTAATGGAAAAAAAAAGAGAACACATCTTGTAGGCATGGAATTCAAAGGGCAAGAGACAAGATTTTTTTTATATTGTTTCACTCTATCTCTCGGATTTGGGGGGGAAATTTGAAGGAAGGAGGGAAAGAGGATGGACTTGGAGACAAACAAGGGGAAGAGACAAGATTTTTTTTATATTGTTTCACTCTATCTCTCGGATTTTGGGGGGAAATTTGAAGGAAGGAGGGAAAGAGGATGGACTTGGAGACAAACAAGAAAAATATTAGAATTGCTGACCATCCAAGAGCTCTATTGATTGTCTTTGGCAAATCAAGGTAACATTCATTGCTTGAATGTTTTCATTTTTAGTTTACCTAGAAAATAATTCTACAGTTGGAAGAATCTAACATATATGACATTGTGAAAATAAGAATTTTCTGGTTAGTTTCTAATTTTGTTTCAATACTAGATTGAATGAACAAAGACCCATAATTATTTCCTACATCTATGCAATTCTCGGCATAGAATTTATGTTGGGTAATTGGGTTTGATATACCTAACTAGCTAGCGAAATAAAAATGAGAAAAAATATATATGATTAATGTTGCTTGCAATTGCAGCAAAGGCTAGGTTAAAAGGCTTAATTTAGTTTAATCACAAATTCTCTTCTCATTTTTCCAATGTTTGGTAATTAGATTGGGTTAGGTTTAAACTCAAAATTCCAATTTTTTTCTCCACAAAAGTGGCAAACCACTATAATTTTATTAATATTAATATATATTTTTCAATAATGTTGGTTGAGGTGGACATACTAGTGGGAAATAACCAATAGATAACCCCCAGTACCTTTTTTGTAAGAGTGATGCAAACTTTAGTATTGTAACCAGTATGTGTCAACTAAAAGAGTCAAGTTCTAATATTTAGTTGTTCATCTAGATGGCTGAGTTGGAGAAAAATATGCTCATGAGTGTTTACAACTCTTGCAAAACCATTTATGGGTTTTGTCCCTTGTTCTTTCCCCTTTCTCGAATGTACTGAACTTTTAATTTTGGATGGGGGATGTGAACGTTATGATAGTTTTAAGATTGACCTTTCTGCTGCAATTTGTAGATTGAAAGATGTGAATTTCTTTATATGATGTAAATTTGGAAATGTAATGTTTACTATCACTATCTAAGAGTGTATATTATGAATACAAATAAATTTAATTTTTTAATACTATTCATTGGATTATGAAGAGTTCTAGGATTGGGAAGTCATAAATAAGGAATAAGTCCTTTAATTTCTTCAATCACATAGTAGTGAGTGGATTTAGGAAACTTGTTAGACACAAAGTATCCTTCTTGGTGTGCCTTTCAATAAAGGGAATTACCTTGGAATTTTATTATTCGAGCCAAAGTCAACATGGGCTTTGTCTCTTTGGATATTGTTTAGCCATCTTGTAAATTGTCCAGATCTCATAAGGAGATGATCAGATGTTTTGTTAGAGATATTACTTGTCATCAAATTGATATTGTAAATGAATTTCTCGATCAAAAAATTGTTAGCTCCTAAAGTTCCACCTTGGTTAAGCTCTAAAACTTAACTCTTTCAAGGAAAATGGGATCATTTGAAGGCTGTGGATCATGTAAAATTGAAGTGAACCTCTGGATAGTCTGGCTTCCTAGCTGGTAATGTCTTCTAAACTACTGATATGATGGGAAAAAGGGGGAAATATTACATAAAATGAAATACTAATGCAAATGAAGTGATATACCAAAGCTAATGGTAAAAACATGATCATAGAATACTGACACAAAATGATCAAAACTTGGATGTAGCTAAGTATGTAATATTCATTGTTGTATATTGATGCATAAATATTTTACTAATAGGCCTATATACATAAATTTGCATAAAAAGGAAGTTAACCTGACATTTTTTAAAAATAACATGCACCAAGTTGACACAATTAGTAACCTACATGAATAAACTATTTGTAGAAAGGTATAAACCTATGAGACAAATATGTGAGGAATGTAATTTCACTGTTAACTTGATCAATCACTTCTAATACATGAATTTGTAAGAATGAAAGGACAAGAGATGAATCTCCAGCAATAAAAAAGGTCTCCACTGTGAATCGTATTCAAAAAATTCAGTTACAAAACATGCCAAAAATTCGGAAAGGACTGTAAAAGTCACTCCAAGCTAAAATCTCCATATCAAGAACTGACTTAGAAAATGAGTCCAAAATGACTAAGTACCAAAACTTTTCCATCCAAAAACCACCAAAAAAGGAACTAGAAAAATTGTTTGGGTCGGATGAACTCCAAAAGCCTAAAATCTAGCACTGAATCATCTCCAAAAGGTGCAGTCAATGTAGGATTCTAAGTGGCATTAAGCTCTCCTCAACATTCTCCACCATGATTGGTAATGTGGCAATTCGATGGCTCCTTTTTTGATTTCTTCAACAATGTGAGGTGGTATTTATCTTCCATAAAAACTCTATATTCAAAATTCCTAAGTTCAAGAAGACTTCCTAGTCGAATGCACAAGTCTAGGTAACACTTAGAAAATATTGGCAAATATACAAGGGCCGTGGGTTTCAAGTGTCATAACATATTTTGAAAACAAATACCACGAAAATTTAACTTAACTATGGTGGCACAAATAGGGTTAGAAACCATAAAGCAAAGCTCAAAACTTCCTTTCATTTCACATTTTTTCCAAAAGTGGAAACTTCTCCAAGGAGTTCTGTCACCGACCAAGTGTTTTATGTGATTCTGCTAAGCTTCTCCTGGTGAAAACATGGTGGATTTCTGCATAAAAATACATGTCTTCTGGACAAAAACATGAACAAGCTGAAGGTAATACTTTTCCCATTGCATTATTATATTTGTTGAGTATTGAATAGAAGAAATCTATTCTTCATGGCCGTGACCTCCTGCAGCTCCTTGATTCATGGCATTTCTCATCATGAAAAGATTTGATGTTTTTTTTTTCTTTTTTGTGTGGCCACGGATCTCATTCTATGGTTGTCTATTCTTGCCTCTAATCTTGTATTCTCTTTTAGGATTTCACGTAGGTTTAATGGTTGTGACTTGTGCATTTGCATTAAGTGTAAAAGATACTGCCTCCCTATCTTCTTTTCCTCATTTTTTGGTTTATGTTTCTTCTAGAAAGAAAAAGTATTAAGCATGACTATTATTCTACAAAAGTACCATGAGATCTTTTTCCTCCTACAGATATTCGAGGGTTTCACTCAAAAGCTCGGGGTTTTCAGATAAAATAGAAAGAAAACCAATCAGGGTTACTTTTAGGTCCGTGTCATGTCCAAATTCTTGGACATTTTTGCAGTTTTTGAAGGAGATCTCTCCTCTATATATATTGTATGCTACTTTTTCTGGATATAAGACCCTAGCTCCGTTTGCAATCACATCAAATACTAGAAAAATGTATTGACAAGACTATTTGAAATGTCAGCGTTGATCAAATGAGATTACTTTTGAGAAAAAACCCAAAACAAACTCCTTTCGGAATTAAGTCAAACTAAATTAATGCATTTTCTACATCAGGAAAACTTTATTGAAGAGTTCATGATTTAAACTATGGCTTTTCTTAGTAATGCACTTAAACTACATTCCACACAAGACTCTCACTGTAATATCACATGAATATTTCCTATTACTACTCTTGAAAGTTCAAGATAAACGGTCCTATTACTCTTCATAGAATAACCAAGACAACTGTTCTTGCATAAAAGTATCAATATTTATCTTTTAAACAAAGATTATTAGTAGCTTGTATTTATAGAAAAAACTATCCTAATAGGATATGCAAATCCCTAGGCTATCATGTACAATAGCTATCATCATTGTAACCTGATGCTACCTTCATGCAAATTATGCTCTCCCACATGTATGCATGGCTTGTATTTACTAGATTTCTAGGACTTACCCCAGTATTAGGACTGTTGCATTACCATGATAACGAATGCTCTATTATGAGAATAAAACAATTATCCCCATTTCCGACCTTTAGCACATGAACATAAACCATCTTGGCAATCCAACTAGTCATTCATTTGCCCCAAAAAGCATTACTCTTGGGATGACAAATAAAATATGCTTCTTTAATAAATTGATGATACCATGATTCATGTCACTGAGGATTTGTTTCTTTTCTTTTTCATAACATTACCATGAGTTTCTTGGCATTGTTAAAGGAAAACATGCTGCCTCTTTTTGTGAGGTAATCACTATTTAAAATTAAACATCAAACCTTCTGTATGCATAAAGAACCTTGAACTATGTGAATTTTTTGTTGTAGTATTGAAATTTATTATTGTGAAAGAACATTGTACTCTCTTCTACATTATGATTATGAATTTATCATGATTGATATTAACTATCTTACAATATAATATCATATGCACTTAGAATATTCAAACATTTCTATGAGCTGGGCTCAACCCTTGTGGAAGTCACATTCACCCCACTCATAATATAACTTGATGAATATGATGAATCACTCAGAAACACTTTCTCACCCAAATCTGCACATGAAGTGAACAATGTTAAAAAAAAACAAATGCATACCCTAAGTGTGTGTAATATTCTTCTTTTTTGGTTTTTATGGACACTTATGATAGGCATTGCATTTGACGTACATAGAAATTAGCATATGAATGTATGGGTAGTTGTGCATGTCCAGAATGCAACCTTTCATTGCCTATAACCTATTGTTCTAACTCATTTCCTTACCCAATGTAGGTAACCTGACACAAGGAAACCTAGGGACTAGGGAGCAAGGAAAATCCATCATACACCAGACACCTTTGCAGAACCAATCTTTCAAGTAATGACTCATTACCTTCTTTAGATGTTCATTTCTTTATCATTTACTCATTCCTATATTGTTTACTTCCTATCTGTATCAAATGAGTAAGTCAGTCTCACGGCTTACTGTGTGAGACACATGTTTACGATTACATTGAATAAGGTTAATTTTCATCAAAATATTGTAAAAATATTTTATGTTTCATTGACTTGTATGAATATAATAAATTTATGTTCTTGTTTTCTTGTAATCCAATAAAGTTGTTTCATTTATATAATTGAATGTAGTATAGAAGGTTTAACAAAATGTACCATTTATCTTGAAACATATATGGCTCTTCTTGATTGAGCCTATAGGTGAAAATCTGGTAAGATTTTTGGTGACATTTAGTGGATGTTTTCCTACTAAACATCAAAGACCAGTGACCTAGACTCATCCATTGGGCATGGAGTCATTAGGAAAAATCGAAAACAGACCTAGAGAAACTGCACATGGCTATAACTCACTTTGTAACTCAGTGGAATAGATTAGGCTACCTAACACTTATTGAAAATAGGAGAACTATAAAAAGGAAACTATCTAACTGGTGAATAATGTCAAGAGTTGGTGGCTCTACAAATAGAGGAAATCTTGCCTCTTTACAATAAACCAACATATATGGTGAGTTACCAATAGAATTTTTAGGAATCGCTCTATCTGCCCAAAGTGCATACTTCAGATTTGTGTGCCAAGTTCTTTGATTATCCTCCAAGGTCCTCTTAATGATTATGACAAGATTCTTATTTGTACTTTCAGCTAAACCATTACCTTGAAGGTAATAATTTTAAGATGTATTCAAATGAATTCCACGTTTAACAACCCAATCTTTAACTCTTAATCCCACAAATTTTAGAGTGTTATTAGATATAATAGAATGAGGAACCCCAAACATTTTTACTATGTCATTATAGAAGTTCAATACAAAATATTAATTAGCTTCTTTCAAATCTACTGCCTCTATGCATCTTGAAAAAAAATCCGTACAAATAATTATCCACCTATGACCATCACTGGAACGTGGATCTATGGTTCTAATAAAGTCAATGTCCCATCTTATGAAGGGTTGTTCAACTTGAATCAGCTACAAAGGCATGGCTAGTAGCTTTTCCTTCCCTACAAATAAAGAAGATTTAATACACTTCCTCACCCAAGCATGGACATATTTGAATAAGTTGGGCTAGTAATATCCAACTCTCATTATCTCCCAAGCAATCTTTCTAGGAGCAGAAATACCTCCTACAACTCCATCATGAAACTCATGAAGCACTCTTTTTTTTTCATCAGTATTAATACATCTCAATAGTACACCGTTAAGATCCTTTTTGAAAAGAATATTATCCACAACACATATGGAATGGACTATAATCTGAAGTATCTTCATTTAGCTTTATCTAAACCTGAAGGACACTCACCAGTTTGTAAAAAATGGGTCATATCTTGAACCCAACTTGTAACCAACACAGGTCTATCATCTCGAACATTCTGAGGCTCAGCAATATTAGCTAAGACATCTATTTCTAATTTTTTTTAATTCTTAGACCCTGCAACAAGTTGCTCACAAAGACCCTTTCCTCTAACAAGTTTGGTAATCTTGATATCTACATCATATTCCATCACTTTTGGGATCCACCCAACCCTTTTCTCATTTAGATCTCTGCTCAACAAAAACTCCTTAATGCTTGGTTGTGTAACCATAATATGAATATTATTTTTAGAGATTAAAGGATTGAATTTCTTCAAGCTTCTTATGACAGCAAGGATATGTTTTTCTACAAATGTGTATTTTTGTTCATAATCAGCAAGGCCTTGACTAAAGAAGGCAATTGGCTGCCCTAAATTATCATTGTTCTTCTAAACTAGCATGGTAGAAATAAAAATAATGCTAAGAAAAGTATATAGAGTAAATTCTTTAGAGAAATCTGGATTTACCAATGCTGGGGTTGATGCTAAGGCCTCCTTAATTGCTTCAAAGCTATTTTTGGCTTCTCTGGTCCAACTGAAAATTGTATTTTTCTTAAAAATGGCAGTCAATGGCTGTAATAAATTCACAACATTAGGAATAAACCATCTTATAAAATTGATTCTACCTAGAAATATGTGCAACCCTTTCTTATGATTGGGTAATGACAGTTCAAGTATAGCTTTAACTCTTTTGGGGTCAATAGTAACTCCCTACTTTGACATTATGTGTCCCAACAACTTACCATCATGAACTACAAAGATAGTCTTTTTTGGATTGAGGGATATTCCAAACTCCCTACATTTCTCAAACACTTGTTTTAGATGTGATAGATATTCCTCAATATTCTTTGAGAATATCGTAACATCATTCAGATAGATCAGGACAATTTTATTGATTAAACATTGAAATGCCATATCCATGGCTCTTTGAAACGTGGCCAATTATTGTGCTTTTAACACTATGAAGTTGGGGGACCTTAGACTACAAAATTTGTTTCAAGACAGATTCAAATCCTTCCCATAAGGGAGTGTATTTTCATCTTGGTGGGAAATTTATTTGAGGTGCATGTCCTTGGTTGTTTTGGATGGTTAATGTTGTTCTCTCAAGTAAATGTGGTGAATAATTTGATGCATTAGGTCCTTTAAGGGTGATTGTGGGATGAATTTGGTGTATTTCCTTTGTGTCTAAAACTCCATAATTTGTATTGTGAGCCCGATACTTTTTTTTGTCATTTGAGGTACTTTGGGTGTTCTATTTTTTGTTGAGAGTTTTAAGTTCCCCTTTTACAATCAATTTATTTTTGAGGGTAATGCCTTTCTCCACAATTTTATTGAATATAGTGCAATAATGGACTTGGTATTTTAGTTTTGTGACCAATTTTTTAATGAATATGAAAACCCTTTGTTTCTCAAGTATCTCAAAAGGACATCAACTAGCCAAAATTCTCCATCTTTGAAAAAATGATATAGATGACTCATCTTTTTTGTATGACACTTGATGTGGCTATGGTCACTTAATTTAAATGTTATAAGAAAAATGTGTTACAAATTTATCGGCTAGTTCATCCTATGTTCTTATGCTTGTAGGTAAGTGGGAAAACCATTTGAGTGTTTTTCTCTTGAGACTCCTTGGGAATAATCTCATGAGGTGTGTATGTTCAGATGCGATGTCTATGCAGGCCATGTTAAATTCCCTCACATGTTAAATTGGGCTCCCCTTTCCTCCATACTTGGTAAAATTTGGAGTAACATAATTGTGAGGAAATGGAGGCAAGTATATGCTCTTGTGAAAATGGTACGGACATAACTCTCATGTTGAATAAGTTTTTATTGGTTGGTATTTGCATGATGTCGACTTGTCTTTGTAGTGTAAGAATTTGATTTTTCAGGACATCAAATTGAGTCAATGTTGTGTCCATTGTGTTTACAATTGCATTATGATATGGTCCCATGTTTGAGTCTTGCAATCCAATATTTTGGGTGGATGAACTGGTGTTGGTCCCAAATGTGTGTGTTAGGTTTTGGTTTTGAATGTTATGAGTGAAGGACATAATTTGATTTGGTATGTCCGCTGTCAAAATTGGAATATGGTTAATGTGTGGAGGATTCATATTAAATTGCATTTGTAGTGGGCTTGAACTTTTTTTGACAATGTGGATTTTGGGTACCATATTCTTGAAAACATTCCCTTGTGTGTTGTTCTATAAGAGAATACTTGTAAAAGGACATTGTGATGATGTATTACTTTTTAATTTCAAATTGGTATTTGGTGTGGTGTTTGTCTATGGCTTAGGTCCACTAATGTTAACCTTTCACATTTTGTTGTTTGACTTGTTTTTACCCATTGAAAGTGGATTGGACGATGAAGCACCCATAGAATCATATGGTGTACCAAATGGCTTAAATATTGTACTAGGGGTTCGTGTCATAGCTTTTGAGCCTTTTGTTCCAAATAGTGGATCCACATTGCTCATTGTGGTACTTTGTGATGTCCCTCTTAATGGAATGGTAGTATGTATTTGTGGGATAGTTTTATTAGGAGTAGATGCATTGTGCCCTTGGTTTTGTGTAGTCTGATTTATTGATGTTTCAACTAGTGTGTTAACATAAAAACCATGAGATTTTTTAACTCCACTTTGTAACATTTTTTGTAGGAATCATTGTGTGTCTTGTGCTACCATCTCATTTGCAAACCATGCCATACTACGATCTTGAGTTGTTGCCTCAATCTCTTCTTTAGTTAGAGGTATTTGGATGTCTTTTATTGTGCAAAATTCTAAAGGATTGGGAAATGATTATCATGCCATAGGTGTCTCATTGGATGAAGAAATAAACATCATGTTTCTAGTAGGATGAAAAATGGGGTCTTCATTGGTATAGTCCATTTCTTTTCTTTTCATTTCTAATCTCGTTTCGAACATATAAGACTTGCAAATTTGATGAATGGTATATGAAGTCTAATCATTGAAATGGTGGGACTAGGATGAGGTATGCAACTATGCTATGTTTTCTAGGTTTTCCAATGTATAATAAATTCCAAATGACGATGCACTCATGGCAAAGATTAAGGTACGAAGTGACAATAAATGAAGCTGAGATGTGGTAATGTCACTATGGTCCAAAATATATGGTGTAACTAAGATTAAAGTATGCAAATCTGATTTTATGATGAAGGTTATGGTATGACCAAAGTTATGATGTGAAGACTAAGGACTTTTATGGACTTAAGAAGATACTACTAAACAAACTAAGACAATCCAAAGTACCAAATCTAATTATCAAGACCTTAAAAAGGACAAAGACTAAAGTGATGATGATTGAAAAAGTGGATGCCAAACTAGACTCATGAGTTTAAAGGACCAAATCATATGAAAAAGATTGTTTCATTAAGTGACAAGGTCAAGATAACCTAAATTTGTGAAAATGATCTAATCAAAAGTCTAATAAGCCTCCTAGTCTAGATTCTACAAAAGTGTATGCAACTAATGAAATGGAATGAAATGAATGATCTAAAATGATAAATTTTGTTATCTAATGAGATTATTACAATCAAGAATTGATCCATAATAAGACCAAACTAGAATTTTCTATCAACTAGGAAATGTGGTTCATGGTCTATCAAATGTGTTTTATTGTCTTGCATATGTGGTGAATAAGTTTCAAAAAAAGTGGTGCTCTATTTTTTTGATTGATGTTTATAGTTTGGAAAATGTGGTGAATAGTGTGTTTATCCCTAGTTTGAATGTTTTGGATTGATTTTTTGTCTTGGGCTTTTGTGAAATGTGATTTAAAACACAATAAACAATCTGAAAACAAGTCTTAGCTATTGAGTGAATTTTTTTTTTTGAGTGTTATGTGTATGCTCAAGGTTTATTCATGTTGAGAATGAAGGTAAATATGTAGCTTAAAACTTTTAAAAATATGTGACTCTAAATATAATTAAGTATTGTTTGTCAAAATTATTTGTGTATGATTAAACTGTCTAGATAAATTTTATCATTTATAGAAATAGACACAAGATTGTAGAAGAATAAAAAAACATAGAAGTGACACAACATATAAGTGCTTATATTATTTAAACTTACAATAATATTATGCACTTGCTGTAATAAATAGGAAATTATGAGCTTTGTAAACTCCTAAGAGTTGTCAATTATGAGAGAATAAAGATCCTCTCAGAAACCTACACCTAGATTTGGAAAGTAGAGTTCCTCCATGTAAACACAAGTCAAACAAAAGTGTTCCTAAAAGTTGGTGCCCCAAACTAAACACTTAACTGAACTTTGGTCAAAAAGATATCCTATAAACTCTACCTAAAATTTGTCATGCAAGAATGGGCCGACTTAACTAAGCCTTGTAAATTTATTCTCATGTAAAAGGTCTAACTGAAAGATGCCAACTTGGGTGCCCAAGGTGGACCCAAGTCAATCTCTCTTAACTGAATCATATCTCTCCATCAATTTATGAAAAAAATATGTATTATTGATCTTCACAACCTAATTGAAAGTATCCACCTATTATCTTTCATGCAACTAAATTCATTAGTCAAGTCAGCTAGTATACAACTAAAAATAACTACATGCCCCTAAAGACAACTGAACCATAATTGAGATCAACTAAATTAAACTGAATTGAATTGAATTGAATTGAATTGAATTGAATTGAATTGAATTGAATTGAATTAAATTGAATTAAATGAAACTAAACTAAAATAAACTTATATTAAACTTATACTAGACTAATAGTGCCACTTCACTCTTGTAAAAATGTCAAGTTACATGTTCATTTCATTCGAATTTAATATCTTTTTAATCCTAGTGTTGGGAAACTCTTTTGAAGGACTCAGGAGATACATGAAATATGTTTAGGATTGCAATTAAATGGAATCCTATTCCTAATAATTCACCTCAATTTACACATGTCTAATCACAATTTTAAAATACTTCACACACATAAAACACTTCCTATTTGTAAGGTCAATGGCTAATGGCAACAAATCATAGGCCCAAAAATTAGAATCTCCTATGATGCACGTGGAAGGACACTTTTAGGGGGTGTATGCAATATTGTATTTACAAGATAGGATGGATAGGGGCCTCCGAGACTAGAAGGATGACCAAATCAGCCTCTCATTGAAAAGCTACAAGTAAACAAGTAGCTTATGCCAAGTGAGGGATTTTTGTCTCATCTCAAGGGACCCATATGGTGAGTAACTTCAAGTTGTGATACTACACCTTTGCACTCAGAATGAAACCAATAAATAACTCAATCAATATGGGTGGGCCTCTAACTAATTGCCTTCTAGTCATTGCTTGGGGACTTGACACCTCGCAAGTTTCCAACAAGTCACTTAAGGCTTTAACCAACCCTACTCGGGTACTTAGAATACCATGTGGGTAATTCCCCTTTTGGATTGGAACTGCATCACAAAGGCTAACATTAGATTGTACTTGACTTTCACTCTACACTTTTATATAACAGCTTGAAGGAAAACTGCTTTGGGTCGCCAATGAGTTCTGTGTTAGGATATGTCTCAACAGTAGACCCTTCTAAAGGAGTATAAAAAAGTGATACAAATGCAATGATTTTGATCTCCAAGATCATATAAAAATGTGAGGAGAGATAATAGACATGTATTTTCTCACACTAGCAAATATTCATTAACCTTCGGAAAACAAAATGTGTCATGTGAAAATGAAATTTTTGAGAAGTATTTTTTATTCCCAAGATCATATAACCTATGATTGAAGAGCATACACACCTTAAAACACAAAAAAAATCACAATATAAAGAAAAAAATTATTCTTTTTAATTCCAAATTAAAAATGTTATAAATTAAAAGACACGTGCTTATTTTTAATTCCTAAATAAAAATATTCCTACTTAAAAATCAAAGAAAAATAAAAACATGCAAGAACATGGATTAGTTGTCTCAATAGCAATTTCTTGTCCCCATGAATTCCACAAGCTGCCAACCAAGTATCAGTAACACAAAAACCTCTAATCTACCAAATAGAAAAGCATAAAATAAAAAACTCCTAATTAATACCCTAATTAATAATAATAGGCAAATACAGCTAAAAATGTCAGATATGCGACCCACTATTCTAGAATAGATACAGCTAATCAAACTATGACTACAAAAAAATGGAAAGCGAATGGAACACACTAGATAGTGACTTCAATGAACTAAAGAGTGATTGCGACAAACCAAAAAGTGATTGTGACTCACAATTGAAACATCTACAGTGAACAACCTAAAAGCTACAAAAATACTTCAAATCTAGCAAAATTTAGAAAATCCTGAAATAGAAATAATGCAATTATCTTAAAACTAAAAAGCTGAGAAATGATAAAAAAATGTGAAAATAGTTTAATAAAATGATTTTCTATATAGTTAAGCAAATATTGCTCTTGGTGCTATGAATATCGCTTTTTATTTTCATAGATACATCTCAAAATATATTCCATGTGTTGTGTTGTACCACAAATGCATCACATTGACTCTTAAATGTATCATTCGGCCTTATAGATGCGTTCCGGACTTGAAACTCCAAAATTCTTTCAAATCTGGCTAGTTCATGTTGGGTTCACTAATGTAGAATAGTAAAAATTTAAGGTGAAAGACATGAATCAATAAAACTCAAACCCTAGATCTGTAAACTAACAATGAAGCACAAATAAACATAGAAACATAAAATAATGAAGAAATATTACCCATATTCCTATGTCATGGTTGATTCACGTCCATTGCATCCTTCTCCATCTTGCTTTATATTCTTGATTTCCCTCAAATTTTGAGTATGCAACAATAATCCTAGTGATAGTGATAGATAAATATTGAAGATTGTACTTGTCTCCTTGAGTAGCATGTGTTGGAATTGAATCTATTAGGAGTAAAATGAAAATGATAGGTCTATTTTATAGAAAAAAAAAATTGAATGAAGGGATATGATTAAAAGCCAATATCACATGAAAATCAATTGTTAAGATTGCTTGAGAAGCAATGAAATAGGGTTAGGGAAAAGTTAGGGCAAAGATAGGGCTTGGTTAAGGATGGACAGTTGAGATTAAATTATAAAATAATCAATCAAGGGTGGAAATTAAATGAGATGTGAAAAGATAATAATTACATGGATAGAGAGGTTGACATAGAAAAAGAGGTTGTTGGAGGAAATTAACATCCATTGAAATTAACTTATATTTTTTTCTTGTGAGTCTATTAATTTTTTTCAAAAAGAGACCTTTTATCTTTGACAAATTCAATAAGATACTCTCTCTCTCTCTCTCTCTCTCTCTCTCTCTCTCTCTCTCTCTCTCTCTCTCTCTCTCTCTCTCTCTCTCTCTCTTTCCCCACTCTTAGTCCCTCTATTAAGATGCAAGACCCATCCTACCTAGACAAATCTATCTTAGTCCCTCTATTCCTCTAACACTACCTAGATAATTCTCCCTTCATCCCTCTATCCCTCTCTACCTCATTCCAACCACCCTATGTCTCTCTCATATTCCCTCTATTAAGATGCAAGACCCACCCTACCTTGAAAAATCTCTCTCAGTCCCTCTATACCTCCCACACTACCTAGATAATTCTCCATTCATCCCTCTCTACTCTCTCTCTCTCTCTCTCTCTCTCTCTCTCTCTCTCTCTCTCTCTCTCTCTCTCTATGTCCCCTCTCTCGCTCTCCCTCCCAATAACTATAATATTTTAAATAATTATATTATTTATGTGTGCATAGATTGGGCATTACATTAGCTACTTTATCTGCAAATTTTCAAATTAAAAAATAAATATGATTTTTTAGTGATATTATAATCAATAAACTTTAATCAATGAAAAATATATTATATTTCTAATAAATTAAAATATTATGTTTTACAATAAAAAGATAGTTATTTTAATTATAAAAAATTTAGTATAGAAATAAAAGATAATATTAATATAATTTTAATTAGCCGATAAGCTATTTTACATGGGGGAACCCCACCGGCATTTCTAGCAGTCTAACGTAGGTGGGAACCCCACAAACTTTACGACGGGGGATATTTATCTAAATTTATATTATTCCCGCATGTGTTGTCCACCATTTACCTACAAATTTCAATACGTGCCCAAAATCAAACACAAGACATCTCAATATAATCTTTATCCTTTTGTACAGTTGCATTTCCATTTAAATTTGATCTCGAGACACGAGCTGAATTACCTATGTTACCATGTATTTATTGAAGATATGATTCGAGCTATTATTTGTTAATGTAAGCAGGATTTGTTAAAAATAGGGCGTGAATGGAAATTTAATAAGTTATTTTATAAAAAGATGTAAGAAGTAGAAGGTTGTAGTTTAAGTGGTTAATAATAAATAAAATAAAATAAAATAATTTATGTAATAATAATTTATTTCTATAATAATAATTAATGCAATAAATAAATAAAATAAATAGAATAATATAATACTTTTTTAATAAAAATAAAATTTATTTTGTAGTATAAAATCCAAATAATAAAAACAAATTATATAATAAATAATGTAAAATAAAGTAAATAATAATTGAAGTAATAAATTAAAAAACTAGTAATTTATATAATAATGTGTGTAATAATAGTTTATCTATAAAATAATTTATTTATATAATAATTTATATAATAAATAAAATAAAATAAAATAATTTATATAACAAATAAAACAAAAAAGATTCTTTAAATAAAATAATATAATAAATTTTTAATAAAAATAAAATTTGTTATGTGTTATAAAATCCAAACAATAAATAAAATAAAAAAGAATTTAAATAAAGTAATATAATACATTTTTTAATAAAAATAAAATTTGATCTATGTTATAAAATCCAAATAGTAAACAAATAGAAAAATGAAAAAGTAAAGTTGTATAGGAACTGTTGTTTTTGGAATGAATTGGAGAAGAGGGTAAAGAAGAAGTAGAGAGGGAAGGATAGAGAGAGAGAGAGAGAGAGAGAGAGAGAGAGAGAGAGAGAGAGAGAGAGAGAGTAGGCAAAGGGATGTAGAGAGGGATAAATGAGATAGAGATTGGGAGGGAGAGAGAGGTGGGATAGAAAGAAGTAGAGAAGGAAAGAGGGAGCGAAAGAGAGTGAGAGAGAGAGGGAGGGAGGGAGAAGGTAGAGAGGGATAGGGGAGATATAGAGAATAGAGGGGGAAGGAGAGAGAGAGAGGAATAAGGAGAGAGGGAGAGAAGTAGAGAGATGAGGGTAAAGAAGTAGAGAGGGAAGGATAGAGAAATAGAGAGAGAAGAGGGTAAAGGGACGAAGGGAGGTAGACAGGGATAAGTCAGATAGAGATAGGGAGGGAGAGCGAGAGGTGGGATAGAAAGAAGTAGAGAAGGAAAGAGAGATCTAGAGAGAGGCAGAGAGAGAGGGAGGGAGGGAGAGGTAGAGAGGGATAGGGGAGTTATAGACAATTAGAGGGGGAAGGAGAGAGGTATAGAGAGGAATAAGTGAGAGAGGGAGAGAAGTAGAGAGGGAAGGAGAGAGTGAGAGAGAAATAGGTGGGATGGAGGGAGGGATAGGTAGAGAGGGATAAGTGATATTGAGAGAAATAGAGAGGGAAGGAGAGAGAAAGAGGGGGAGAGAGGGAAGGAGGGATGGAGAGGTAGATAGGGATAGGTGAGATAGATCACTACTTTCTTCATGCCGTCCACTACTTTTCATAGTCGTAAATAATGTGGGCTCACCCTATCGGCGTAAGTATTGCACCTTATTGGAGTGCAAGTGCTAGTATCAAATTATGAGATGTTCTTAATATTAACAATGTAAAGTTAGAATTCAATTTAGAATATAAATTTACAATTCTAATATTAGATTATAAAAATATTAAATATCTTAATAATTCACAGTCAATTAAAAAAAAATATTAGGCAAAAGAAATTACATATTCGGAATAAATAATTAATGAAAAATATTAATAATAATATATTATAAATATTATTTAAGTGGGCATATTGTGAAATATCACTTTTTATGGCTATTATTTATTGATTTATAGATATGGGCACTAGAACAA
>CM021104.1:149555748-149681428 GCA_007115665.2 Sequoiadendron giganteum
CTCCACCCCTCCCTCCTCTTTCCCTCCTCGTCCCCCCCTCACCCTCACCGTCACCCCTCACCCTCACTCCCTCCTCGCTCTCTCTCTCAATCACCCTCATTCTCACCCTCCCCCTCCCCCTACCCCTGCCCCTTTCACGTCCCCTTCCTCCTCACCCCCTAGCTCATCCCTCTTTGTCACCCTCACTGCTCACCCTCCCCGTCACCCCCCTGCCTATAACCCTCACCCTCACCCCTATCTTTAATATAATTTTCAAAAATAGATAATATTTGTTGATTTTAAAAAAATGATAAGAATATTAATATAATTTAATCATAATATTAATATAATTTTAATATTAATATTTAACAATGTAAAGTGAGAATTAAAATAAAAGATGCCTAAAACTCGTTATATTTAAGAGTTGTGTAATAGAGAGATCTAAAAAGGAAATACAAATAACAATCATACCTAAGCATTAAGAAGACTTATGGATGATTTTGTGGTTGTTCCGAGCTGTTTTGTGAATTCTTCATGTTTATCACCTTGTTCAGCAAAGCTTCCTTTTCACACTGGATCAAACTATTCATCAGTAACACATAACAGTGAGTTCTTTTTCTTGGCAGATGTCCACAACCATGAGGTTCCTAAAGATCATAGGGACATGATGGATGGAACTACATCGTAGGACTTAAAATTCATTCCATTCTTGTGTAATTCTATCCAAGAAGCTATGAGGTAGATGGGTAATCAGAAATATGTGCAAATAAAATCTACATGGGGAGGTAAAAGACATGAACTGAATGTAAAGAAGAAGGGATATGAATATACCTCTCTAATATCAGTGCCCACTCCACAAACCACAAACATCAACAGACATGTGATGAGAAACTCCAAAACAAAGGTCTGTAAATTTGATCCAGAAGACATAGTTGCTGCAATGTGTACTATATTTCCAAACACCAATCTTAGAGAAAATCCAACAGTAATTGACCCATCAACTTGGGCTGCTATGTACCCTAAGAGAAAATCCAACAGTAATTGACCAAAAAACTTGAGCTGCTATGTACCCTGGAATCCGTGATTTTAATGCAATTATAAAACACAATGTCAATTCAAGCATAACCATATTAACACCCAATGTCAATTCAAGCACAACCATGAAATCATATCTTAACAGGAATTCCATATGGTTGATAGGAATGGCTAAATTTGAGAAGCCAACATACCCATATTAAAACCCAATGTCAATTTCAAGCATAACCATATATTGAAATCAATACAGGAATTCCATATGCTTGATAGGAATGGCTAAATTTGAGAAGCCAACAATACCCAAATGAAAAATATTGCATATAGACCTCCTACACTAGAAATCTCTTAATAGATGCAAAGGCCAGTGTAACTGCAGGGTTGAAGTGAGCCCGAGAGATATGACCAACATAATAAATCAATGCCATCACTACTATCCCCCATGCAATTGATACCCCAAGATGAGTTATGGAGCCATTAGTCTTCTTGTCAAAAATAACAGCACCACATCCTGTAAAGGTCATGAAGAATTTTGCTATAATTTTGGGTCCAACCTTCAATCATGGAAAATCAATATATAAGAATTATAATTCACTTATGACACTAAAATGGAAGATATAAGGAAAATATTGAAGAAAATTTCAGTTAAAAGATAGTGAAGAAGAGAAAAAAATGAGAGAAGGATCACCCCTAATAGCTCTTCCAAACATGGGTCTAAAAATCCATTAATTAACCTTACATATCATGAAGGACTTAATCTATTTAAAAGAATAACCCCCATGAGGTAGTTCAGAAATTAGATCTAATAGAATGTAACTTCGTTTAATATTATTAAGAAATAATAAATTGAAGTTACTGAAATAGAGAGATCTGCGTATAGCGAAACAAAGAAATCTACTATAAATTTAAAGAAGAGACAAAAACCTGGAATGTGAGATTATTGTCAAGATTTTAAAAACAAACAAATGCCAAAAACACAAGGTTGCTGCTCTATTTTCCAGTCAAGTTGGAAATGCCCAAATGTTAAATGCGGAAAACAACAAGGAGACATGCAACTTTGATTCACTATTAATCAACTAGAAATGACAAAACATAAAACAAGCTAAGAACTAGAAGCTATTACAACTTTCTAGGAGCAATCAAAAACTACTCAACCAGACTGGTAATGATCAGGAGCAATCACTGCTCTTACAAAATAACAAACAACTGTTGTTGTTCAGGAGTTGTTGGAAGTTCACATAGAATGTTCTTCTCATAGTCTGTTGCTGCAATCTTCTTCTCTGACTTCCTCTCTCAAATTTTCTCAACTCTCTTCTCCAACTGACTTCTACAAATTGATAGAATGATCTGCCTTCAATTCATTTTGTCCAAGACAAACATTCCCCCCTAAATTTCAAAATCACCTACCTCGGTAAATGCCAATTTCAAAGTTAGCTACCACAATCAATTATGGAGCTGACAGGAGCTATAGGAAGGATCCCAAAAATAGAAGGGCTCCTGATAGGTAGGTGAAGGCTATAGGGGCAGTGGCAGATGAGCAAAGGCTCGGGAGAAACAATAAATTCCAACACTCCACCTTTGTCCTGAGCTGACAAAACAACACGATCAAATCTGATCTAGATCAATAACGCCCAATCTGCTCCTTAGGCACACAAAACTGTCAATGCTCAAAGACTTGGTGAATATGTCTACTAGCTGTTGCTCAGACCTACAAAACTTCATTTTAATTTCACCATTTTCAACCAATTCACAAATGAAATGATACCTGATTTCAATGTGATTTCTTCTTCCATGAAACACAATATTTTTCATGAAAGCTATTGATGAAACATTATCACAAAAGATCACTATTCCATAATCTTGTTCTTCTTTTAAATCTGCTAAGATTCTTCTCTACCAAATAGTCTGACATGCTGCTGCATTTGCTACTATATATTCAGCTTCAGCTATTGATAGCGAAACAACAGGTTGCTTCTTGGAAGCCCAAGAGATATCACCTTAACCCAAATGATATACATAGGCCGAGGTGCTCTTCCTACCCAATCACTGTCAATTTAACCAACCAGCCCATATTCTTTTACTATTGTGTACAACATGCCATATCCTTTCGTGCCATTCACATACCCTAGGATTCTCTTACCTTCTTGCCAATGGGTGTCTCTTGGAGTCTCCATGAATCTGGAAATCAGACTCACTCCATGCATTATATCCGACCTAGTTGCTATTAAATACATCAAAATTCCAACCAAGATTTTGTACATGGTTGGATTCACATTGTTGTTGCAATCTTCTTTGCTCAACTTAAGACCTATGGTTGTTGGTGTTGGGGCAGGCTTGCTCTCAAGCATTCTAAACCTCTTCAAGATTTCATTTGCATACTTCTTTTGAGAGATAAAAATATAATCATGCATTCATTTTACTTCTATGCCTAGAAAATAACTCAAGAGACCTAAATCTATCATTTCAAATTCTCTTTTCATGGTCTCTTTAAAATCAGCAATGAGGAAATCATCATCCCTAGTAAAAACTAAATCATCTACATATAAGACAACAATTAAAATATTACCATTTTTTGCCTTGATGTAGAGAGTGGGCTCACCATCACTTTTGCTAAAGTTGTTGCTCATCAAATATGAGTCAATCCTACTGTATCATGCCCATGGACCTTGCTTCAGCCCATAAAGAGCCTTCTTTAGCCTATACACCTTGTGTTCTTGGCCTGAAACTTCATATCCAAAAGGCTGCTCCACATAAACCTCTTCTTTCAATACTCCATTAAGAAAGGCAGACTTCACATCCATTTGAAATACCTTCTATTTGTGTTGGGCAGCAATAGCTATGACTCTCCACACAGTCTCCATCCTAGCAATAGGGGCAAATGTCTCATAATAGTCTCTTCCAAACTGCTATTTGTACCCCTTGACAACTAATCTTACATTGTGTCGGTCTATTCTTACTTCAACATTGCTTTTAGTCTTATAGACCAATTGTACTCCAATAGCTTGCTTGCTTGGAGGCAAGTCAATCAACTCCCATGTATTGTTTCTTTCTAATGCATCTATTTCCTCATCCATGGCTTCACACCATTTATCCTCTTTCACAACTTCTTCAAAATAAATTGGATCATTGTGAGAAAATAGTGCAAAAATAACACTCTCATCAAATTAATCATCATACCTTTCATTTTGGTACATCTCCATTAGACTCTTGGTCTTTCTTGGCATTAGGGAGGCGAGAGTGGGCTATGAAATTTTAGTGCTGTTGTTTTGCTGAACAAGCTAAAACTGGAGCGATCAGGAGCTGTCAGGAGCTGTTAGGAGCTCGTCCGAAACTATCAAGAGCTCATCAGGAGCTATCAAGAGCTGAATTTTTGGTTGTCTGTGGCTGCTTCCCCTTTTGTCTGTTCTGATCAGGAGCGATCATGAGCTGTCGGGAGCCATCATTTTGTGCTGCTATAGAATTTTTTCAGATCTTCATTTTCAATTTCTTCATCACTCTACACTATTGGGAGCTGTTGGCAGTTGTCAGAATCTGTCATGCCATCCCATGACTGATCTTCTAAAAACTCCACATCTCTACTAATGATAATTTTTTTGGTGATCGGATTGTACAGCCTATAGGCTTTGGACTCTTCACTGTAGCCCGTGAAAATACACTTTTCACCCTTGTCATCCAATTTTTTCCTTTTTTCTTTAGGCACGTGTGCATAAGCGACACATCCAAACACTCTCAAGTTTTCAACCATCCATCTTCATTTTTCCATCCCTCTTGAGGTATTTTGTCATGGATTGCCTTAGTTGGACTTCTATTAATCAAATGTATGGTTGTTGCAACAACCTCTCTCCAATATTCTTTAGGGAGTCCTTTTATTTTTAGCATACTTCTTGCCATCTCTATGATGGTTTTGTTTTTCCTTTCGCCCACTCCATTTTTTTGTGGAGTATAACTAGTTGTAAGCTCCTTTTTTATGCCAATCTGCCTACAAAAATTCATAAAACAATTGGAGGTATACTCTCCTCCTCTATCTGACGTTAGGACTTTAATAAAATGTCCACTCTCTTTTTCAACATGGGCTTTAAACAATAAAAACTTATTAAATGCATCAGACTTGTGCTACAAAAAATAAACACATGTATTACAACTATAATCATCAATAAAGGTCATAAAAAATCTGCTATTACCTATGGAAGTGATTTGCATAGGGCCTACCAAATCCATGTGCACCAACTCCAATTGTGCTCTTGCCCTTGTAGAGTTGCCTGATTGAAAGGGCTCCCTATGTTGCTTGCCCAAAATGCAAACCTCACATTTAACATTAGGCTCTACTATCCATGGCAAACCATCAACCATGTTGCTTTCGGACAAAAAACTTAAACTAACATAGCCTAGATGTCCATACCTGAGATTCCATAGCTTGGAGGGGTCTTCAATGGTGCTCTTGAGGGCTGCAAGTTGTACTGCTGTACAATTTCCATCCATGAGAGGTGTTGCAATAGACTGAGATGAGAAGCACGTCTCAATCTTCAATGGAAACATCTGGTTCTTTAGCATTTGTATTATTGCAAACACCTTTATTCTTTCATTCTTGTCATAAATGAGACATTTTCCCTTCTCCATCAGCACTTTGTATCCATTTTGGATCAATTGTCCTACACTCATGAGGTGCTCTAACCTAGGTGCAAAGAACACATTTTGAACCTCCTTGTCTTCACCTTGCTTGGTGCAGATCATGATAGATCATTTTCCTTTAATAGGAAAAACTCCATTGTTCCCCATTCTAGTTTCTGATTTAATATTTTTGTCAATGAAAGAAAAAAGACCTTCATTTCCACTCATGTGGTTGCTGCAACCACTGTCCAAATACCAGAGCTCGGGGCTGCCTTCTTCACCAACATTGCACATGATGAAAGTTGTGGACTGATTGCCTTCAACCACATTTGAATCAACAACATTAACATTTTGTCTTTGTTGATTACCGTGCTTCTTCCAACACTCACTAGCATAGTGTCCAAACTTGTGATAGTAGTAGCACTCAATGTTGCTCTTGTCACTTCTCCCACTCAAACTGTTGTTCTTTGTGCCTCTTCGAGAGTTGTTTTGAGAGTTGCTTGCTCCCTCTTGGCTGCTTGCTTGTCCCAAGCTATCTCCACTAGCATTTCCTTGACTGAATCTAGCTCTACCTCTTCAGGAGCCATTCCTACCTCTCTCTCTGCCTCTTGCATTCGACTGAGCTTTGAAAGCTTACTCATGGGAGGTAGTAGCAGACCTTTTTAAATGCTGCTCATGGGTATGGAGAGAACCCATTAACTCATCCACTGTCAAAGTAGAAAGGTCTGTAGATGCTTCAATAGAAATGACAAGAGGATCATACCTCATGGATAGACATCAAAGAAGTATTTCAACAATCTTCAGCTCCTCTATCACATCTCCATTTGCTCTCAGCTGGCTCAACAAACCCAAGAACCTTGTTTGAAAGTCTTCAACAGATTCAATTTCTTTCATCTCAATAACTTTAAACTCTCTTTGAAGTAGCTACAGCTTCACACCTCTAACTTTATTAGTCCCTTTGTACCCAGTGTCAAGGATTTCCTAAGCTTCTTTTGCATACTCAGTTGCTACAATTCTGGGAAAAATGGCCTCTATCAAGGCTGCTTCGATCAAACTCAAAGATTTTGCATCCTTCTTCCTCTGCTCCATTAGCTGGGTCTTCTGGTTATTTGTGAGAGCTGCAAATGTAGCTGGGTCAGTGATATCCACAAACCCATTTATGATAAAGTCCCACATCATTGGCCACCATGATGGTCTTCATCTTCTTGGCCCAAATGTCATAGTTTTGTCCATTAAAGGATAGTGGCTACTGCCAACTCCTTGCTTCATCTCCAGCCATGTCTCCTACAACAAAAAACTCAACACCTAGAAAATACAAATTCCCAAACTCACAAGGAAATGGGGCCTATGGCTCTGATACCATGTCAAGATTTCAAAAACAAACAAATGCAAAACACACAGAGTAGCTGCTCTATTTTCTAGTCAAGTTGGAAATGCCCAAATGTTAAATGCGAAAAATAACAAGGAGACATGCAACTTTGATTAATCAACTCGAAATGAAGAAACATAAAACAAACTAAGAACTAGAAGCTATTACAACTTTCTAGGAGCAATCAAAAACTTCTCAACCAGACTAGTAATGATTAGGAGCAATCACTGCTCTTACAAAATAACAAACAACTGTTGTTGTTGTTCAGGAGTTGCTGGAAGCTCACAGAGAATGTTCTTCTCACAGTCTGCTGCTACAATCTTCTTCTCTGACTTCTTCTCTTAACTTTTCCCAACTCTCTTCTCCAACTACCTTCTACAAACTGATAGAATAATCTGCCTTCAATTCATTTTGTCCAGGAAAAACATTCCCCCCTAAATTTTGAAATCATCTACCTCATAATGCCAATTTAAAAATCAGCTACCACAATCAACTCTGGAGCTAACACGAGCTGGAGGAAGGATCCCCGAAATAGAAGCACTCCTGATAGGTAGGATCCCCAAAACTCTCAAGGCACATCTTTGTTTAAGCACACAAGAAGAAATCTTTCTTAACTAATTATCATCTAGCACTGAACCTGCTACCTCTAATTCCTATTCTTTCACACCCTATTTTCTGCTACTCACATTAGATGACCAGCAATCACATGAACTTTTGGCTAGTGCAACACGTCATACAAATCACAGGGATCAAACTTTCCAAGATCAAACTGCTTGCCATAATTCACATCTTTGTTCAAGCCCTTGAGAAAACTCACTACCCTATTTTTGGATGCTCCTACAACGGTTAATTTAGCTGGCATCTACTTGGATGCTCCTCCTACCAACTAACTAAATTTTAAAAAAATTCATTCAAATCTCCAAAGGTCTGAAGGTGGACCTGGAAATTTTATTTTAGAATAACTAAACTTTATACAATTTTTAAGATAACTATAATAATTTGTTTTTAATAAGTGGAGTCAAATTATTTTAGGAAGAGTTGTTTTATAGTTTCAACTTTTAAAAAAATAGATGTTTGTTATATCTTAGCTTTTATTTAAATTTAGATGATTATGGTATGAGATTTTGTGATGACAATGTAGAATGTCTTTTAGTTCAATAAAGCAATAGAAATAAATTAAATTCAACTGTGTTTATAATTTTGGTTATTGAAATAAATATAATTGATAAGTATACAATTAAATTAAATTATTTAGTTAGGATAGAGTACTGAAATGAATTTCAACATAAAACAAACATTTAGAGGCACTTAACTTGAAAATTAATAATAGACTTGACTGGTGTAGATGTAATATTTAATCGACTTATCACTATCTAAAATTTTATGCCTTAAGTTTGTTGATAGTCTTAGAATTTATATGGTTATGCAATCATAAGCTAATAAAAACTAGTTATATCTAACCCTTATATACCTGATAAACTTATGCATTCATATCCTACATGAAATGACTTTGTTCTCAAATCACTAAAGATAGATCCCTAGTTATATTACAATGTTATAGGTGTGAAAAAATATTTATAATCCTATAGTATTGTTTTATTCTTTATTTTATGGATGTGAGATTTGTAAATGGTTCTAGCTCAATGTTTTTCTATTGTGCAATAGAGTCACAATAGACTGAGAAGAGAAAAAAAAGGAAAAGAAGAATATGTATTTGTGCATTTACACACAATAATGATCATGATCTCTTGCAAAATAGAGAATACTTAGTAATCCCAAAGATTGTTGTATATCCATACAAAAAGTTAGAAAAATCTTTACAAGAATTGCAATGTTTTTAGAATGCTATTACATTCATCTAATTGAGCATTACATTCATGCCAACAAATGCTAGAAAGGAAATTTCACAACTATGACTAAAAAATCTTCTTGAATACATACTTAATTCCATTGACATATTCTACAAAATAAAACATATTACAATACTAGTTTTCTTCTATTCCACAACTCTATAATCCTTTAGCAAACTAGACTTAGCATTCATGGATTCCTTGCAACTTGGCATCTAGAGACCACAGCACAACCAACCTTTAGAAATGACTCAAAATTTTCATTATCAGTAGCAAGGCATTAACCCTAAACTTCACCATTCATAGTTTAAATGCATGGTCCAAGTTGAATTGCACCCAAAATAAACACTTTAGAGCAATGGAGATAATCTACAATCAATTCTAGTAGCTAGATGACTATGCCATTACTATTCATAGCTAGAGTGAGTGGAAAATATGCATACAATTTTTTCTTCCATATGTTCTCACCTTCTATGAAAATTTGAGCCCAATTTGAATGTTAAAATCATCTTTCAGGGAAAATCAACACCTTATTGGATGTGGGATTTTTCCCTTTAGTAGGATTATGATATTTTATTTATTGCTTTTGAAGAATGAGATTAATATTTTTGGGATGTAGATATATTTTGACATCTTTACAAATTTAGTGATACCCCATCAACCATCAAATCTTTGTAAAATTTCTTATTGAAGTACAATGAACAACTTTAGGATGTAGCAAAAAAATGGCATGCACTAGGTTATGCAAAATAACACCTTTTTCTCAAGATATATCTTGATACTTCAAAAATTTCTATGAAAATTCATCTTGCAAGACTTTGGCCGCCATTAGGACATATCATATCACCTTCAAAAATCACACAAAAATTCAATTATTTCTTCCCATGCATCATGGCTCCTTTTTGCCTATCATCGAGGCTTAAATAAGACCTAGGAACCCTTTGTCGAGGGTTCCATGGGAACCTTGTGTAATGCCCATAATTTTACACTAGAAAAAAACCAACTAATTTTTTTAAATACATTAATTAAGCTAATTAACATTCTAAACATTGGAAGAGTAGGACTTAAGGGAACATCATTCAATTTCAGCATTCACTAATGTGTGATATACACCCATACCATTATAAACTTTTTTTAAATATACTTGAGAACTAACAAAGAACTCTACTCTCAAGCCCACATTTACTATGGGTTTTGACACATCCATCATAGATTTTTTTTGTACCCTAAATTTGCAACCTAGCACATACTCATCACACACTCACTATGCAATACTACTTCTAAGCTCTAACCAAAGTTGATCTTATTAAATTGAAGGAGGAATAACTCAAGGTTTTATCAAACTATAGGCATTTGTCTACCGACTCTTGAAATCAAGTGTAAGCATGTTTGATTTAAATTATTTTAATATCTTTGATAAAATAGTGTGTTCAATGATGTCACCATACATGACATTATTATTGCATTTGAATCTTGACCCACACACCTAGCTAAGGCTGCATATCATCATGACTTCATCAATAAGATTTATTATAGAGTAGATAACCTTGATATAATAGTTTGAATTTTTATGCAACTTATATATTATACATTATTTCTATGAAATTAATTTTAAAGTTGTAAAATATTAAAAATAACACTTACAAATAAATATATTTTAATTCTTATACATATTATTAATTTCCAAATGAAAAAGAAAATAAAAAAAATAAAGAAATACTAACTTTTTAAGAACTATATTCGATGGACTTTATCGAAATATTCTTATTTAGAACATTAGAATCTTTCCTATGGGTGTGGAAATATATTCCCCTCTCTTTAAGGAGAAATTGTAATCCAAGAATTTCTAGAATACCTTTTAAATACTAAAGTGGCTTTTCAGGGTGGTAGGTGGAGCCCTGAATGGAATTTTTATTTTTATTGTCTTCCAATGGAAAGTACTAAACACTAGATTTGCTTGCAAATGAATGAAATATTTAATACTGTTCTTTTTATCTTCCCTTATGTCAAGAACGAAACATTAGACTTGCAAGTTGCTTGTAAATGAATGAAATATTTAATATTGTTATTTTTATCTTCCCTCATAGATTTAAATCCCTAAATCTGCATTAATTGTAAGAGCCGCATTTTTACTTATCCAAAACATTAAAATACTATATATTATTTATTATTAAAATATAAATATTTATGTATAGGAATAATAATGTAGATATATAGAATCATTTTGATATAAATATTTATTGTTCATATTTTTTAGCAACATTATTATACAATCTACATTTAAATCTTCTAATCTAAATATTAATGATTCTTTTATTATTAAACTCAAGAATGAAATTTGTATTTAGTTACAATGTATTCATTAGTAGAATATTGTTGTTAACAACTAAATTACAATAAAATTTATTAAAGAATTTAACATTAAATAATGTTATTTTGACTAGTTACTCACCCTACCAATAGTACTTTTATTATTCAATTCTTGATTCTAGATGATTTTACCAATGAAACCAAAATATTATCATTTTTAATATAGGGAAATTTTTTCCAATATCCTTTTATTGACCATAATTTTAAATTTATTTATTTTTGTGATTCTTTGCATCTTAATAGTTTAAATTGATAATAGGATCAAAATATTATTTAGTTTTATATTAATGCCAATGTTGCATTTAAAATTTCAATTGGATTTTTCCTACAATTTCTCCCTCTACTCCATAAATTAATTTACCAAAATGTTTGTTACAAAAACTACTATTATAAAATAATACTACATCTTTCTACCTACTGTTACGAATAATCAATCATCCTATTTTTGAAATATTCACTTTTGAATAATGTATCAATTTTTTTTTGTAATTCAGCAGGTTGTATTTTTTAAGACTCGCCTCAAATTGTGGCAAATTAAGATTTTGGTAAAGTTTTACGGGCTCTTGGTTAAACTTTTAGTATTGAACAATGAATGTAATAAATAGACCTTTTTCACCATTTTCTCTTGTTTTCTTCGACATAACAGGCCTGCTAAGCAAGGATTTCCCTCAAAATATGATTTCCCTTAACTAATTGATAATGTAGATACAACCTTCTATATTCTTTTATGGGTAAACCAGGCCATTCAATATTTTGTAATTGTCTAATTTTGTTTAATTATTTTCATCTAAAAAAAAAAAAACTTATAATATTGATGAAACTGCAATATGCTTCTACTATATTCTTTAATATGTTTTTAGGATTTTTTTTTAACCACTATTTATAATATGAGTGTTGCAAGACTATTTACAATATGACATAAATTGTATAATTATAAATAACTAGCAATGGGTACGTCGAAGACATATTAGTTAATTTTGTGTCAATTTTGGTTATAATGAATTTGAAACCTTTACTTAAAAAAAAGTCCACGTAGTGAAACCACTAGGCCCCGAGGGGCTTTCGAGAGTATAATGTTTATGTCTAAGAGAAGAACTAAGAAAGAATGTTTAGATCTTAAGCTTTTTGGGCTTCCTAGTTCATATGCTAGGGTTGTTAGTTGTGTGAGACTAGGCATGAAATTGTTCTTGTTTGAATATGAACAAAGACAAATGTATGGGGTTTTTGAGGTGACAACCCATGGATCAATGAACATTGTGTTGGCCCCACAATTGTCATTGCACCAAAATATTGACCTATCAATGCTCGATACAACTACCAGAGTTAACGAATCCATGAAAGGCGGTTAGTCCATGTTGCAGATCCTAAGGAGAGCGCCGACCATCTGCCAACAAACTCCCCCTCAGTGTTACTTGATGGGATTTGAACCCAACACCTTTGGATCTGATACCAATTGTTGACCCTGCCGTTGTCATTGCACCAAAAGATCGACCTGTTAATGCTGGATACAATTGCTAGAGAACAGATCCATGGGAGGTGGTTAGTCCATGTCGCGAATCCCGAGGGGAGCACTGGCCATCTGCCAACACATTGACTGCAATGCATTCAAGAAATCTTGAAGATCATACCCAACATAGGTTTGCAATAGAATTTTTTTTATTTGTTTCAACCAATTTAGCCACCATGTGCTTCAGTTTTCTTGGATATAGTTACTCTATGCATTGTGAGGACTATTTTTGGAGTTGGAGGCATTATCCAATTTGTCATCTCTTGAAGGTACTCTTTAATTTGACATTTTTTCAGGTTTTGTTTAAGAGTTTTTGGGAATGTTATCCCCTTTCAGAAGAATATTTCATGGATGCAATTATTGAAAACTATCGCTCTGCAAAATAATTGTCAATGCTAATGATGAGAATTATCAATTATAATTGTCAATGATTTATCATAGAACCAAGTGTTTTTTCTCATTTAAAGAGAGTCCAAGAAATTGGTCCACAATAACCAGAGGAATTTTTTATCATTTGTAAGCAATGAACTTGAAGTATCAACCAATCTAGATGATAATATGCAAGATGTAGAAGCTAGTGATGAACCAATCATTGAAGAAAGACTTGTAAGTTTCAAGCAGTGAAGTCAAATTTGCAAGAATAGAAAATAGGTTGAGGGTCAAACAAAACATAGTTGTGGAGAACCTAATTCTTGTAAGCTGAAAACAAGAAAGTTAATACACCCACAGGTTGATTCTCCCAAAACCTTTGAGACAAGTGCTCTTCCACTTTCAATTGTGGAAATGGTTCAGAAGTGTAGTATTGGAAAAAAAGTCTCACCTCAGCTAGAGAACAGTGCACATACAATGAAAAAAAATACAGTGTGTTGATTCATTTGCTTTTTATTTTTTTAGCATATTTGTCATAGCAATATCATTGATGCAATGTCCAATGTGCATCCCAAATGTCAGCTTGTCGCTGAATGATTTTTCAACCAAACTTGCCATGATTAAAAAGCACATATCCAAAATAAAAATAACACAGGGATATGGGGATATCCCAATTTGTAGAATATCCCCAGTTTGCAGGTTTGGTTGGATGTGCTAATTTACGATAATACAGTCATTACATCACTTTGACATCTCTTCACTGCAACTTTAATAAATCTCCAATTAATTAGAGCCAATGGAGAAATAGTAGCTTATAGTAGCTTACTTTTGAAACTGTACCTTCTATTCAATTAAAAACCCCCAACTCAACAAGAGGAGAGTGGAGCATAGAATGTCGTCATTGTTGAATGAATAAAACATGACCAGTTCAAATAACGATTAATCAAAAAATGTGGTTCACGTGGTCCCTAAACCGTCTCTTTTGACTGATGTTTGTAGAAGCTTCTAGGAATATTCTTTGGTTCCCTCTTAGAAAAGGAAAAGACTTGAAGACAACAAATGGAAAAATTTAGTTCAAAGGATCCCAAACTAAAAAAACCCCAAATAAAAAAAAATTAGTTCAAAGGATCCCAAATACTTTTGTTTTTGAAACTGTAATGTTTGGATATTGGCTATTATATGTACAATAACTCATAGTAGCTTACTTTTGAAGCTGTATCTTCAATTCAATATCACAAGCTTATGAAGTACTATAAGAAGTTGAATGCAGACCAGTAACAGGGAAGAAGCTTTCAAGCTGATGCAACATTTCGAGTTTATGAAACTCCTCTTTTGTCCTCCATGAAATGGGCTATTGTTAGAGATAAATGATTATTATCTAGTTAGAAGTAGAACGTTTATGTTGACACATTTTGGCACCCTAGGACAATGGTTGAATCTCATCGTTCAAATCACCCCTCCATTTCAGATTTGAGAGTTGAGCTTTCCACCTTGATTTCCACTCTTCCTTCATAAATTGCTGCTAGAAAACAATTGCTACATTCAGTACAAAATAGTAGAAGAGTAGATGTTTCTTTTATAGTGCGCAAGTAACATCTTTATCATGCAAAGAACAACAGAACATGATGCTGGAAGAATGAAAATATTTAACACAATAATCCCCTACAACTGAGAGGTACATAAATCTTATCACCTAATCTTAGATCAACAATGTCATGATTGGTACTAAGCATCCATACTCTACATATTCTGGAATGAGGAATTGGCACATTAAAGCTCAAATAATATTTCTCATTTTGTGGAAAACATCATCAATACAAACATATATGGTTGTTTAAAGATTTTGATGTTAAATTTATTTTGATGTCTAAGAAGAAAAGTGATATGACCTGGTGGCAAAGTGATACAACCTGGACTCGAAGGTCTAAAGCTTGAAAGAGAGTAGATTTTCCAAATTTCCAAAAAGCCTAGGCAAAGAGTTGATTTGGCTTGTTTCACAAAAGAGTTAGTCTAAGGAGTATTAATCTGGAAAAAGCTTTAGATAACAGGAAATAGGGATATGCTATTGTGGTTACTAGTTGATATATTACAGAAAGATCTTAACTAAACTCCACAAGCTAAAATGTTAAGAGATTCAGAATTAAAGTGAAAATTAAAGAAGACCACGTAGCAGAATCCAAACCCTCAACCATTGAAAGAGTCAATTTTTTTTATCACAGATATAGATTTAAATCAACATAGCCACAAAATCAACCTTCAACCATCAAAGCATGGTAAAAACACTACACTTTGTTTATACTAAAATAAAATTTTGAAACTGAAAGAGACAAAGTTAGATAATATAAACCATTAACTAAGATGAAGTGCAAATTTATATCCGAATGAAAGTTGGATGTTCAAGCAGAGAAAGCTATAGAGTCCAAATCTTCAACTGACAAATTTGTTGAAAGAATGTTCCCAATGAAAAGAAAAAAAAAAAAAATCAGCCTAAAACTCCAACTCATATTTTCTCATATAAAATAACTTAAAAAATTCTGTCAATTTGATATATAGCCCTCCTTAAGAAAATCAAAGATTGAACTTAAAAAAAAAATGGAAATTATATATACTTTTCCTTTTCGCAACCCGGGAAGAGGTAATCTCATATGTACTTGTGCTGACAACGCAGTCGTGTACATCAAAGTGTTTAGAAGTTCTGATATCCATCAGTGTTCGGACTGCATTCTGGTGAGAAAATTTTAAAGGCCCGGGTTTTCACAGCTTCGCAATCATTGAAAGTTAAATGGAAGTTTGGGCTATTTGTTATTGTCAATCTGGTGACAGTTACCTTACTGCTATTACCAAAATGGACTGCCTATAAAGAGCATAAACGTGGCCAGAATTGTATCAAGTTTTTCTTTATATGTAAGCAAATAATAGTAGAGCAGAGAACAGAAAAACAAGATAATCACCATTGGTTTTTGATGAAATTTACAAGAATCCTGCAGAAAAAAATACATAAACATGAGAATCCTCAAATATCCAGTTGTTTTCCTCAAGTACCCAACTGCCTTAGAATTAGGAAAAAGGGAATTAGCTAGTGTATACAAAATCTATATCTATTACAAAAGACTAATACCTTCCTATTTCATCACTGGAGTGACCATATAAAAGAAGAGATAATAATGAAATTGAAATGTAAATAATTATTGTTAAAAGGGATAAGTATCCCATAACTTATTGTTTGAATCATGATGTAATTATTGGTGTTATATTATTATTCTTTCTCTACTTATACAAGAAGATATATGGTTTTTCCTAAATATATTTATTTATAGGCATATTGTGTGTTTAATAGAGATTTTATTTAATGCTTACGAGTCATATAAGAAAGATTTTATCCAATTCAATGGTTCTATGTGTTCTCTATAGGAGGGGTCTTAGTTTTATTTAATTTGTAGTTGCAAGTATCCACCCATAGTCCAGTAATAGAATAGGGAAAGGTTTCGAAACTAAGAGGATTTTGACACATGTAAATATACATAATTTGTGTCATTGGTGTTATATTATTATTCTTTCTCTACTTATACAAGAAGATATATGGTTTTTCCTAAATATATTTATTTATAGGCATACTGTGTGTTTAATAGAGATTTTATTTAATGCTTACAAGTCATATAAGAAAGATTTTATCCAATTCAATGGTTCTGTGTGTTCTCTATAGGAGTGGTCTTAGTTTTATTTAATTTGTAGTTGCAAGTATCCACCCATAGTCCAGTAATAGAATAGGGAAAGGATTCGAAACTAAGAGGATTTTGACACATGTAAATATACATAATTTGTGTCACCTTCCCTATCTCTTCGCTCTAAGATAAATCTCTAATGGGAAAGAGTATGTCTTGAGTAGTAGTGGATCGAAGGAAGATAAAGATTAGGAAGAGGGAGAATGTGATGCAGTTATTTCTTTTGCCATTTTCTTGAGCTCTGGAAAACATTTTAATTATATATTGTTAGGTGTGGATTTTAGGTAAGTTGTTGGTTATGTGTTTGTCCTTAATTCCTTCCATTTTGTAGTGGAATATTTGTAGATACTTGTTGCTATCTTTCACTATTTTTTTTAATTTCTATCAAATATGATTATAAGAAATAAATTACAATAACATTCAATAATAGCCAACTGTTCATGGGACTCTATGAATACTTCCTAAGCCAATTCCTACCTTTGTTGTAAGAGTGATGCAAACTTTAGTATTGTAACCAGTATGTGTAAACTAGAAGAGTCAAGTTCTAAGATTTAGTTGTTCATCTAGATGGCTAAGTTGCAGAAAAATATGCTCGTGAGTGTTTAAAACAATTGCAAAACCATTTATGGGTTTTGTCCCTTGTTCTTTCCCCTTTCTCAAACATACTGAACTTTTAATTTTTGATGGGGGATGTGAACGGTATGATAGTTTTAACACTGGCATTTCTTCTGCAATCTGTAGATTGAAAGATGTGAATTTCTTTATATGATGTAAATTTGGAAATGAAATGGTTACTATCATTATCTAAGAGTGTATATTATGAATACAAATATATATATTTTTTATACTATTCATTGGATTCTCAGAAGATTTCTAGGATTGGGAACTCATAAATAAGGAATAAGTTCTTTAATTTGTTGAATCACATAGTAGTGAGTGGATTTAGGAAACTTGTTAGACACAAAGTGGCCTTCTTGGTGTACCTTTCAATAAAGGGAATTACCTTGGAATTTTATTATTCGAGCCAAAGTCAACATGGGCTTTGTCTCTTTTGATATTGTTTAGCCATTTTGTAAATTGTCCTAAAGTTGCACCCTGGTTAAGCTCTAAAACTTAATGCTTTGGAGGAACATGGGATCATTTGAAGGCTGTTGGTCATGTAAAATTTAAATGAACTATCAGATAGGCCAGCTTCCTAGTTGGTGATGTCTTCTAAACTTCCGATATGATGGGAAAAAGTGGGAAATATTACATAAAATGAAATAATATTGTAAATGAAGTGATATACCAAAGCTAATGGTAAAAACATGATCACAAAATACTAGCACAAAACGATCAGGGCTTGGATGTAGCTAAGTATGTAATATTCATTGTTGTATATTGATGCATAAAATTTTTACTAATAGGCCTATATACAAAAACTTGCAAGAATGAAAAGACAAGAGATGAATCTCCAGTAATAATAAAGGTCTCCACTATGAATCGTATTCAGAAAATTGAGTTACAAAACATGCCAAAAATTCACAAAGGACTATAAAAGTCACTCCAAGCTAAAATCTCCATATCAAGAACTAAATTACAAAATGAGTTCAAAATGACTAAGTAGAAAAACGTTTCCCTCCAAAAACCACCAAAAAAGGAACTAGAAAAACTATTGGGGTCGGATGAACTCCAAAAGCCTAAAATCTAGCACCAGAATCATCTCCAAAAGGGGCTCCAAATGCAAGAAAAGTAAAAAATGAATTAGTCTACCAAGATGACCACTCGTAATGGCTCCAAAATTCCCTCCGAAACCTATAAAAAGTCAAAAAGCAGCTCCAATATTTGTGGCATATGTTTGTAAACAACTATGAACCTCCCTACAAGCCCTCAAAAAGCATAAATATACATGAAAGAGTCTCGCTTGACCAAACAAAAGGGTATAAGAGAATAGTTCCTAGATATCCTCAACAAAGTAATGACAAGTCAAAACAAACCCTATAACCTTTGCTAAATCGACCACATCACTGTTTGCATTAAAAGACAACAATAAGGAATGAAGGCTTATAAAACACCTTAATCCCATTTTTTACACATAAGCATGAATGCAAAACATAAAATACTACTTTACCACAATCGACCATAAAGGCACAATAATAATTCAATGTAGGATTGTAAGTTGCATTAAGCTCTCCTCAACATTCTCCATCATGTTTGGTAATGTGGTAGTTAGGTGACTCCTTGTTTGATTTCTTCAACAATGTGAGGTGGTATTTATCTTCCATAAAAACTCTATATTCAAAATGCCTAAGTCCAAAAAGACTTACTAGTCAAATGCACAATTGTAGGTAACACTTAGCAAATATTGGAAAATATACAAGGGCCATGGGTTTCAATTGTCATAACATATTTTGAAAGAAAATGCCACCAAAATTTAACTTAACTATGGCGGTGTAAATAGGGTTAGAAACCATAAAGAAAAGCTCAAAATATCTTTTCATTTCACATTTTTTCCAAAAGTGGAAACTTCTCCAAGGAGTTCTGTCACCAACCAAGTGTTTTATGCGATTCTCCTGAGCTTCTCCTGGTGAAAACATGGTGGATTTCTGCATAAAAGAGACATGTCTTCTGGAAAAAAACATGAACAAGCTAAAGGTAAGCCTTTTCCTATTGCATTATTATATTTGTTGAGTATCAAATAGAAGAAATCTATTCTTCATGGCCGCGACCTCTTGCAGATCCTTGATTCATGGCATTTCTCATCATGAAAAGATTTGATTTTTTTTTTTCTTTTGTTTGTGGCCATGGATCTCCTTCTATGGTCGATTGTTCTTGCCTTTACTCTTGTATTCTCTTTTAGGATATCATGTAGTTTTAATGATTGTAACTTGTGCATTTGCATTAAGTGTAAACGATACTGCCTCACTATCTTCTTTTCCTCATTTTTTGGTTTATGTTTCTTCTGGAAAGAAAAAGTATTAAGAATGACTATTATTCTACATAAAACCCATGCAATCTTTGTCCTGTGATAGGTATTCAAGGATTTCACTCAAAATCTTGGGGTTTTTAGAAAAAATGGAAAAAACCCAATCAGGGTTACTTTTAGGCCCATGTCCTATACAAATTCTTGGACATTTTTGCAGTTTTTTAAAGAGATCTCTCCTCACTATATATTGTATGCTACTTTTTATGGATATAAGACCCTAGCTCCTTTTGCAATGGCATCAAATACTAGAAAAATGTATTGACAAGACTATTTCAAATGTCAGCATTGATAAAATGAGATTACTTCTGAGAAAAAATGCAAAACAAACTCCTTCGGGAATTAAGTCAAACTAAATTAATGCCTTTTCTACATCAAGAAAACTTTATTGAAGACTTCTTGATTTAAACTATGTAAAGTTTTGAAGAGAAAAACTCTCATACATGGCCTTTAAGCAATTCACTATGGCTTTTCTTAGTAATGCACTTATACTACATTCCACACAAGACTCTCACTGTAATATCACTTGAATCTTTCCTATTACTACTCTTGAAAGTTCAACATAAACTGTCGTATTACTCTTCATAGAATAACCAAGATGACAGTTCTTGCATAAAATTATCAATCTTTGTCTTTTGAACAAAGATTATTAGTAGCTTGTATTTATAGACAAAACTATCCTAACAGGGTATGCAAATCCCTGGGCTATCATGTACAATAGCTATCATCATTGTCACCTAACTCTACCTTCATGCAAATTATGCTCTCCCACATGTATCCATGGCCTCTGTTTATTGGATTTCTAGGACATACCCCAGTATTAGGACTATTGCATTGCCATGATAATAAATTCTCTATTATGCGAATAAGACAATGATCCCCATTTCCCGCCTCTAGCACATGAACATAAACCATATTGGCAATCCCACTAGTCATTCATTTTCCCCAAAAAGAATTACTCTTGGGATGACAAATAAAATATGCTTCTTTAATAAATTGATGATACTGTGATTCATGTCACTGAGGCTTTGTTTCTTTTCTTTTTCATAACATTACCATGTGATTCTTGGCATTGTTAAAGGACAACATGCTGCCTCTTTTTGTGAGGTAATCACTATTTAAAATTAAACATCAAGCCTTCTCTATGCATAAAGAACCTTGAATTATGTGCAATTTTTATTGTAGTATTGAAATTTATTATTGGGAAAGAACATTGCACTCTCTTCTACATTATGATTATGAATTTAACATGATTGATATTAACTATCTTACAATATAATATCATATGTACTTTGAATATTCAAACATTGCTATGAGTTAGGCTCAACCCTTGTGGGAGCCACATTCACCCCACTCATAATATAACTTCATGAATCTGATGAATCACTCAGAAACACTTTCTCACCCAGATCTGCACATGAAGCAAACAATGTTAAACAAAAACAAATGCATACCCTAAGTGTGTGTAATATTCTTCTTTTTTGGTTTTTATGGACACTTAGGATAGGCATTGCATTTTATGTACATATAAATTAGCATATGCATGTATGGGTAGGTGTGCATGTCCAGAATGCAACCTTTCATTTCCTAGAACCTAATGTTCTAACTCATTTCTTTACCCAATGTAGGTAACCTGACACAAGGAAACCTAGGGACTAGGGAGCAAGGAAAAGCCATCATACACCAGACACCTTTGCAGAACCAGTCATTGAGGCAATGACTGGTTACCTTCTTTACATGTTCATTTCTTTATCATTTACTCATTCATGTATAGTTTAATTTCTATGTGTATCAAATCAGTAAGTCAGTCTCATGGCTTGTTGTGTGAGACACATTTTTTGATTACATTCAATAAGATTACTTTTCATCAAAATATTGTAAAAATATTTTACGTTTCATTCACTTGTATGAATATAATAAATTTATGTTCTTGTTTTCTTGTAACCCAATAAAGTTGTTTCATTTATATAATTGAATGTAGTATTGAAGGTTTAAGAAAATGCACCATTTATCTTGAAACATAGATGGCTCTTCCTTATTGAGCCTGTAGGTAAAAATCTGTTAACATTTTTGGTGACATCTACTGAATGTTTGCCTGCTAAACATCAAAGACCAGTGACCTAGACTCATCCATTGGGCATGGAGTCATTAGGAAAACTCAAAAACAGACCTAGAGAAACTGCACATGGCTATAACTCACTTTGTAGCTTAATGGAATAGATTAGGCTACCTGGCACTTATTGGAAATAGGAGAACTATAAAAAGGAAGCTATCTAACTGGTGTATAATGTCAAGAGTTGGTGGCTCCACAGATAGAGGAAATCTTGCCTCTTTACCATAAGGAGTCACTCTCTCAGCCCAAAGTACATACTTCAGATTTGTGTGCCAAGTCCTTTGATTATCCTCCAAGGTCCTCTTAATGATTATGATAAGATTCTTATTTGTACTTTCAGCTAAACCATTACCCTGAGGGTAATAATTTGAAGATGTATTTAGATGAATTCCATGTTTAACAACCGAATCTTTAACTCTTAATCCCACAAATTTTAGAGCGTTATCATATATAATAGAATCAAGAACCCCAAACCTTGCTACTATGTCATTATAGAAGTTCAATAAAAAATATTAATTAGCTTCTGTAAAAGCTATTGCCTCTATCCATCTTGTAAAATAGTCCGTAGTAGTAATTATCCACTTGTGACCAACATTGGAAGGTGGATTTATGGGTTTAATAAAGTTAATGTCCCATCTTATGAAGGGTTGTTCAACTTGAATCAACTACAAAGGCATGGTTGGTAGCTTTTCCTTCCCTACAATTAAAGAAAATTTAATACACTTCCTCACCCAAGCATGGGAATATTTGAATAAGTTGGGCCAATAATATCCAACTCTCATTATCTTCCAAGTAATCTTCCTAGGAGAAAAATTACCTCCTACAACTCAATCACGAAACTCATGAAGCACTCTTTCTATTTGATTAGTGTTAATACATCTCAATAGTACACCATTAAGATTCTTTTTGAAAAGAATATTATCCACCAGCACATATGGAATGAACTGTAATCTCAAGTATCTTCATTTAGCTCTATCTAAACCTGGTGGGCACTCACCAGTTTGTAAAAAATGGGTCATATCTTGAACCTAACTTGTAACCAACATAGGTGTATCATCTCAAACATTATGAGGCTCACCAATATTAGCTAAAACATCTATTTCTAATTCTTTTTCATTCCTAGACCCTGCAACAAGTTGCTCACAAAGACCCTTTCCTCTAACAAGTTTGGTAATATTGATATCTACATCGTATTCCATCATTTTCATGATCCACCCAACCCTTTTCTCATTTAGATCTCTACTCAATAAAAACTCCTTAACCCTTGGATGTGTGACCATAATATGAATCTTATTGTTATAGATTAAAGGCTTGAATTTCTTCAAGCTTCTTATGATAGCGAGGATATGTTTTTCTACAAATATATATTTTTGTTCATAATCAGCAAGGCCTTGACTAAAGAAGGCAATTGGCTGCTCTAGATTATCATTGTTCTTCTAAACTAGCATGGTATAAATAAAACTAATGCTACGAAAAAAATATAGAGTAAATTATTTAGAGAAATATTGATTTACCAATGTTGGGGCTGATGCTAAGGCCTCTGTAATTGCTTCAACGCTATTTTTGGCTTCTCTGGTCAAACTGAAAACTATGTTTTTCTTAAACATGGCAGTCAATGGCTGTAATAAATTCACAACATCAGGAATAAACCCTCTTAGAAAATTGATTCTGCCTAAAATTCTTTGTAACCCTTTCTTATGATTGGGTAATGACAGTTCAAGTATAGCTTTGACTCTTTTGAGATCAATAGTAACTCCCTACTTTGACATTATGTGTCCTAACAGCTTACCGTCATGAACTACAAAGATACTCTTTTTTGGATTCAGGGATATTCCAAACTCCCTACATTTCTCAAACACTTGTTTTAGATTTAACATATGTTCCTCAACATTCTTTGAGAATACCGTAACATCATCCAGATAGGTCAGCACAATTTTATTGATTAAATTTTGAAATTCCATATCCATGGCTCTTTGAAACGTGGGACAACATTAGGTAATCCAAAAGGCATTCTTTTTTAATCCATAGCGCCCCACTTCATTGCGAATACAGTTTTGAATTGGTCTTTTTCTTTGACAAGCACCTAGTTATAACCAGAATAACCATCCAATAGAGGAAACCTTTCGAAACTAACAACCACTTGCAAAATATGCTCTATTGAGGGAAATGGGTAGTGATATTTCAGAGATGCTCTATTAAGATCCCTAAAGTCTACGTAGAGCCTAATTTCTCCATTTTTATTTCTATCCAATACAAGGTTAGAAACCCATGAAGTATGTTTAATAGGAAATATAATACCCCCCTCAACTAATTTCGTCAGTTCCTTGAACATTAAAGGTTCTAACTTAGGGTTCAAAGGTCTTTGTTTCTACATTACAGGCTTAGCTCTAGGTTCTAACTCAATTATGTGTTGGGCAATGTGGGGATCAAACCCTTTTAAATCTAAGTATTCCCAAGAAAACACATCATCAAAATTCTTGAAATAATACAATAAAATCTTGTTTATCTTCAGGTTAACATATTTTGCCAATTTTAAGGAGCTTACCTTTAAAAATCTCTAGCTCTTCATAATGTTCTTCTTTTCTTTTGCAAACCAGCTTTACCCTTCTTAAGCTAATCATCTATGCTGAAAATGGACTCCAAAGTTACAAATCCCTTGGGCAGCTTGTTCATCTTCAGTTGTACGACTTGATTATCATACTATTGCTTGAGCTTCTCTTGATTTACCATAAAAAATTGATCTTCCTCTAGCAAAAATGATAGAATTTTCTCATCACTATCAAACACCTACCAGTGAATGTTATTATCAGGAATTGATGGCCTGATGAAAAACTTCACATATTTTTGTGTTTTCTCCTTCTTGATATCATTAAGGATATCAAACTGTGCTCCAACAACTACATGCTTGTTCTGGCTGCTGGGAACAAAATTCAAGTTGAAAGCATTAAATTCTTCAATCAAGTCCCACACTTTGTTTCTATATGACTTCAAAGTAACATTCTTTGCAATGCTTAGGCCTCTAACCTGATTTACTATTAACTCATTGTCCCCATAAACCTTGAGATAATTCACTCCTCTTTTCATTGCCCATTCCAGACCTTAGATAAGTCCTTCATATCCAGCAGTATTATTTGAATAGGTAAAAGAAAAATGAAAAGCAAAAAAATATTTGTCACCCTGTGGAGACACAAGCATTGCACCCCCTCCAACTCTATTCTTACTTTTGGAACCATCAAAAAACATCTCCCATAACTCCTCCTACTGCAACTGTAGTGAACCTCCACTTTTTTCCAAGTTAGGCATCTATGCATTAGGTTCATGAAGCACATAATTAGCCATACCAACATCCAAAATATGACTATCACAATTATCTACCACATTTTCTGCTGCCCACTCATGCAAAAGTGACTCAGGAACACTTCTAGCCTACAACTCTTGAGCAGTAGCAAGTTCATTATTAGTAAAATGACATAATTCGTGTTTGCAATAGTAGGGAGAGCATTGATTACGCTTGGATTATAAGGCTCTATGTGATCCTTATCCAATTTCCCTAATCTGATAGTAACCTTGGTCCGATATCTCATCCTAAAAATAAAATGGGACCAATCTAATGACAAATAAACCCCAACCTTAGCCATCAAATCCCTAGACAAACATAAGGTGAAAAACGGAGGTAAGTCAATAAAAAATACATCTTGTGGTATGGAAAAATTAGGATAGCCCTACAAAGTCAAACTCAGGTCCTTGATAATACCTGCAGTGTTAACAATTGAACCATATAATTGAAGAACCCCCTTTTCTAATGGTTGGTACGTCAATCCTATCTGATCTGCAATTTTCTTGGGCATGACTGAGCTACTAGCACTGCTATCTACCATGCAGTTATGAAATAATTTATCCCCAACTATCAAGGAAATTTAAAAAGGAGGAGGCTTAACATCCTTACCTTGATGTTTAATAGGCTACTGGTTGTTGTCCTAAGGAGGGTAAAATCACAAAGCTATGTCACACTTTTAGCCAACATATCAACACAACTGAATTTAAGTATTTCTAACTAAAAATCAATTTTGGTCAAACATATGACCTAGTAAGATTCATTCTAGCTAACTTAGATACTTCAACAATTTATTCAACTAAAATTGTTGGCTAAAAATATATGGAGCACCACTTTGAGTCCTATTTACCAAAAAAATAGATTATTTGAAAAACTTGAAGTTTTAATAACTCCTCATGTAAATAACATTTTTTTTTAAATGTAAAAATACCCTTTTGTAGATCCATAAGTGTAGTTTTCCAAAATATATTTATTTTAATAGTTTTATTAATATTATTTATATTGGTATTTATACTAAAATTAGGTTATCAGTAAAAAATATTAGGTTGATTGCCATGCCAAGGAAAATTACTAAAACTTATTAAGAAATATCGAAAAAAATATGATGTACTAGATAAAAGAATCTATTTCAAGATGGTATAATTTTTTTTCTATTTTAGATAAATATTTAATATGAATGTTGACATCTGATGGAAATAGTTGTTTTTTATTCACGCACATTTTAATACTTATATACAAATATATATTTATAAAAATTGGAAAAAATTATATCCATGCACTAAAGTTTCAAGTTATAAATGCACACAAAAAATTTGAAAGAAAAAAACAAAATTTTACTATAAAATGTTTGACGTCTCATGCAACTTCATTTTTTCAGAATTTTATCAGCAACTAAATTATAGTGTTAATTTATGAAAAACTAGTTTAAAATAATTTTTAATTTCTTATAAAAACTGAAAACATAAAATATACTAAAAAATACATATTTTACTAGTTTACATTATTGAAAAATTCAAAACATATATGCTCCTTTTTAGTGATTCAAGTTTAAAATTTGGATCAACGTTGGTCGTTTCCTTTATAAAGTGTGACACAACTTTGTGCTTTTACCTAGGAGTATTTGTTATGATAGTCCTAACTTGACCTACTGTTGTTTCATCAATCACTTTTAAACCTGACAAAGATGACTATAGCAAATGTTTCTAACCTGGGATAGCTAAAAAATCCCAAATGGACATTGTAACATTCATCTTCTTCATATTTTCAATTATATTGAAAGGTATAACCGAACTTACCTTATGATGAATCTTTACACTAGTAGAATCAGCCTATAGGTGTGACTTCTCCTTAGCAACTCCTCGAGAGTTCCCTTGCAGAATGTGATGCACTTGTGATATGGATGGTTCAACAACTGCAACCTTCCCCTTATCGATTGTTTGCTCAAGATCGAGAGATATTTTTTCTTCTCTTGTATTTGCTGAGACTGGATCATCCACATTGATACCACAAAACTCTTCTCCTTGAAAGTTCAGCAGAGTAGCATCATTTGTAGGTTGCTCTTGATGTTGTGGAGCTGCATCATTAGGTATGTTTTTCTGTGAGCCTACAAAACTCTATACCATTAGAGCCTGATTAATGAGTCCATTGTAGCAGGTAGCTTGATTGTGAGGCTGGTTGCAAGGATAGCACCACTCATAATCTTCTGCTAATTTTTTTTGAATAGGGACAAAGTACTTAGCTGCACTAACAGGTGCATGAAAATATGCTTGAAAAGGCCTTGTGTTTACATTCTACCTTGGGCCCTGGTAATTACCTTGATACTATTGCCTACTGCCTTCAAAATGTTGTTGTTGGCCTTGAAAAGGCTGATTTCCTCCTTGATTTTGTTGTTAATAGGATGGTTTTTAGGACTGCTGCTTCTCCAAGTTGACCAATTTGTTTCCAAAAGTTTGTAAAATGCTCTCAATCTTTTGTTGACTCTCTTTAATTTCCTACAACCCCTATGATTGAATTGGGACTACAGCCTCTTGTCCACCAGTAGTTGGTAAGGCTGTAACAACAAGTAATGGTGCAAAAGGTGGTATTTGAAGTGGCATATTTGATTGTATCTCTTGAAAAAGAGGCATTGGTGGCCTAGGAGCAATCTTTCTTGCCTGAATTAAACAATTTTTTGCTCTAATTATTGTTTCAAATGCATCAAGTAGATAAACTCCTCCGATATACTGTTTCATTATTGCTATATCGTTGTTAATAGCCTTCAAAAAGTATAAAAATGCATATTTAGGAGGTGGCCTTACTTTCGAAGAAATTCTATCCCAAGTCCTCTGAAATTTGAAGTTGAAATCATTCATTTTGTCTTGAGGAGCTCTTTTTATAGTAGTTAGTTGCTCCAGTAGGGATAAATTATTAGACCTGTCTTGAAATTGCTTATGTAATTTTTCTCCTAACTCATCCCATGTGGCAATGGTACTAGCTACAAGACTTCTAAACCATTGTAATGATCTTCCTTTAAAAGATTTTTTAATTAGCCTTACACCTACATCCTCTTGTGTAATATGATAAACACCACATAAAGAAGTAACATCTTGTATATGCTCAATGGGAGTTATTTGATCTTCGCCAAGGAAGTTTGGAAAACTTTTAAGAGTTGCCATTTGTATAACATTATATTGTGCAAGGTTTAATGGACTGCCCCCATTAAATGACATGAATGGTTGATTTCTTACATCCATTAGAGGTGACTGTGATAGATTAACTCGAGTCTTAAGAACAGGCACAAAGCTTCCAATAGAAATAGTTCCTCCTAGATTGTCAAAAGGGTGACTTTGTTGCTCTTAAACTTCGTAAAGCAGACTGAGCTTAACTTTTCCTCTTAGATGGTCTTCCTCTCCTCCTTGGTGGGGAAAATACTGATTCAGGCCCGACCCCAAGTGATGTAGACTGAACTCTTTTTGAGGGAGGTGCTCTTTTCACTACTCTGGGTGGTGATAGTTGTGAATACTAAAAATCTCTAGAGCTTCTCATTTGTATCCTTCTCATAAGCTATAAAAGAATTGGATTTGTTGTTCTTCCACTTCACAGAGTCACCAAATGTGCCTATAAACCTCTCGAAAGGCCTAAAAATCTACTCGTTGCACATGAAAACTAGCAAAAAAATTGAAATACCACACTATCTAGCTTGACAGTCCCATCGGGCATGCCAAAAAATTTTAGCTCCTAAATTTACACATTGGTTAAGTTCTAAAACTTAACACTTTGGAGGAACATGGGATCATTTGAAGGCTGTGGGTCACCTAAAATACTAATGTAAATGAAGTGATAAACCAAAGCTAATGGTCAGAACATGATCATAGAATATTGACACAAAATGATCAGAATTGGGATGTACCTAAGTATGTACTGTTCATTGTTGTATATTGATGCATAATTTTTTTACTAATAGGCCTGCATAAATGTTTTTGCATAAACAGGAAGTTAACTTTGCAGTATAACAAAATACCATGCACCAAGTTGACACATTTAGTAACGTGCATAAATAAACTAGTTGCAGAAAGGTATGAACCTATGAGGAAAGTAATTTCACTATAAACTTGATCAATCACTTCACATACACAAATTTGCAAGAATCAAAACACAAGAGATGAATCTCCAATAATAATAAAGGTCTTCATTGTGAATCGTATTTAGAAAATTAAGCTACAAAATATGCCAAAAATTCACAAAGGACTGTAAAAGTCAGTCCAAGCTAAAATATGTATATCAAGAACTAATTGACAAAATGATTCCAAAATGACTAAGTACCAGAATTTTTCTCTCCAAGAAAGGAACTAGAAAAACTGTTTTGTTCAGATGGACTCCAAAAGCCTAAAATCTAGCACCTGAATCATCTCGAAAAGGGGCTCCAAATACAGGAAAAGTCAAACATGAATTAGTCTACCAAGATGACCACTTGTAATGGCTCCAAAATTCCCTCCAAAACTCATAAAGAGTCAAAAAGCAGCTCCAATATTTGTGGCATATGTTTGTAAACAACTTTCAACCTCCTTACAAGCTCTCAAAACGCATAAGTATGCATGAAAGAGTCTAACTTGACCAAATATAAAGGCATAAGAGAATAGTGCCTAGATACCCTCAACAAACTAATGACAAGTCAAAACAAACCCTATAACCTCTCCTAAATCAACCACCTCACTATTTGAATTAAAAGACATAACAATAAGGAATTAAGGCTTATAAAACACCTTAATCTCATTTGTTACACATAAGCATGAATTTGCAAAACATAAAAAACTACTTTACCACAATCAAACATAAACGCACAATAATAAGTCAATGTAGTAATCTAAGTGGCATTAAGCTCTTGTCAAAATTCTCCATTGTGTTTGGTAATGTGGCAATTAGGTGGCTCCTTGTTTGATTTCTTCAACAATGTGAGGTGGTATTTATCTTCCTAAAAACTATATATTGAAAATCCCTAAGTCCAAAAGGACTTACTAGTTGAATGCACAAGTGTAGGTAACACTTAGCAAATATTGGAAAATATACAAGGGAAAAGGGTTTCAATTGTGATAACATATTTTGAAAACAAATGCCACCAAAATTCAACTTAACTATGGCGTTGGAAATAGGTTTAGAAACGATGAAGAAAAACTTGAAACTTCCTTTCATTTCACATTTTTTACAAAAGTAGAAACTTCTCCAAGGAGTTTTGCCACCGACCAAGTGCTTTCTGTGAGTCTGCTGAGCTTCTCCTAGTGAAAACATGGTAGATTTCTGCACAAAAGAGGCATTTATTCTGACATAAACATGAACAAGATGAATTTAATCCTTTTCCTGTTGCATTATTATATTTCCTAAGTATCAAATAGAAGAAATCTATTCTGCATGGCCGTGGCCTCCTGCAGCTCCTTGATTCATGACATTTCTCATCATGAAAATATTTGATGATTTTTTTTCCTTTGTTTGTGGCCATGGGTTTCATTCTATGGTCATCTGTTCTTGCCTTTGCTCTTGTATTCTCTTTTGGGATTTCCTATAGGTTTAATGGCTATGACTTGTGCATTTGCATTAAGTATAAAAGATAATGCCTCCCTATCTTCTTTTCCTCATCTTTTGGTTAATGTTTGTTCTGGAAAGAAAAAGTATTAAGCATGACTATTATTCTATAGAAAACCCATGAGATCTTTGTCCTGCTACAAGTATTCGAGGGTTTCACTCAAAAGCTCGGGGTTTTTAGACAAAATGGAAAAAAAACCAATCTAGGTTAATTTTAAGCCCATGTCCTGTACAAATTCTTGGAATTTTTTTCTAGTTTTTTAAAGAGATCTATTGTCACTGTATATTGTATGCTACCTATTCTAGATATAAGACCCTAACTCCTTTTGCAATCCCATCAAATACTAGAAAAATATATTGACAAGACTATCTGAAATGTCAGCATTGATCAAATGAGATCGAGTCTGAGAAAAAACCCAAAACAAACTCCTTCAGGAATTAAGTCAAACTTAATTAATGCGTTTTCTACATTAGGAAAACTTTATTGAAGACTTCATGATTTAAACTATGCCAGGTTCTGAAGAACAAAACTCTCATACATGGCCTTTAAGAAATTCACTGTGGATTTTCTTAGTAATGCACTTAAACTATATTCCAAACAGGACTCTCACTGTAACATCACATGAATCTTTCCTGTTACTACTCTTGCTAGTTCAAGATAAATTATCCTATTACTCTTCATAGAATAACCAAGATTACTATTCTTGCATAAAATTATCTGATGGAACTCTCAAATTTTGCAAATTTGAGATGCCCTTTTCAAACTTTTGCTTCTGCACTTTCAGAAGTGCACTTATGAATCTGTTTGAGTGATCGACTTTGGAGGCTTGTAATTTAAAGCTTGTTGATTTTCATGCAAAACCCATTTGCAAAACTATTCAGTAGAAATATTTGAATGTATGTGTTAGTTTTCAGCTTCCCACGATGAGGTCTGTCAGAGTTTCAAAAAGTGAAGCTGGAGAGTTTTGACACTGTTCTGCTGTTTTGTAGATTGTCGGTTTTGCGAAACAACTTCCTGTTTGAGCTTGGATTTCATAACTAGTTGATTGTCATGTCAAAATGAATGTTGTTATGTATTCTCTATGTCAAGATAATCTCACATGTCAGTTTTTAGAGCCTCATGATCTGATTTTCTATTTTTAGCAGATGAAAACCGAATGCAGTTTGTTTATATATGCATCTGCATTCCTGACAGCCTTTCTGAGAGGCCAACTTTGACTGTCAATATCTTTTGAATGACGATGTTTCAAAGAAATTCCTTTTTCACACGTGCTCAAGGTACATAAATGATTTACTATGTCCGATGGAAACTTGTCAGGGGTTGATTTTCTATTTTTACAAATTGGCAGTTGGGTCAGTTTTAATTGGTCCAGAACAACTGATGTTTCAGAAAAGCCTGACTAGGAAACTTTGTTGATTAATATCCGGTTTCTCATGATCTGTTTCTGTGAGCCATCTTTTGCATTATACTGTTGGGTCAAATCACTATATTTCTGCAACTTATCATTACATCATGAGGTCGTTTCACTGATTTCCCAAATTGATTCCTGAGGCAACTTGACTATGTTTCACCATTTTCCAAAATTGTCAGAAAACAGATTTTGATGAAGACCCGGTTCGTTTTTCAACTTCAAAAGTATTCAAAAGGAAGTGTCAGATTATTTGAGGGTGAAAATTGTTTGAAAATGAAATTTCTTTTAGATGGACCCACATGGGGCCCGACATGCTTTGCATGGTCATGAACCTATAATGGTTCCAATGTTGTAATCCCATCAAGTAAATTGTTTTGAATTGGTGAGTGAATATCATTGCCTTTAGAAGATCAAGTTAAATTTTGAATCGATGAGAAATACTCAGTAGATAATAAGGTTGCATCGAATGAGTAAAGATATGGGAGTTATAAGAAAAATCAATGAAGTTGATGCAAGCCACACTTTTTGAAAGAAGGATTGTCAAAGATTGGTAAGAGAAGGTGAAGGCCTCAGTATGTTTTTTGCCATCATTTTTTTAATTGAGATCAATGGGGATTTTGAAATAAAGCAAAGAAAATTTATACTTGCAAACAACATACATGTTAACAATAAATCAAATTGACTAGTTAGATACTCCAAATATGAACTGGAAAACATGAAGTAATTCTTTGACAATAATGAGGTTGACACCATGCTAGGAGGTGAATGAATCCACAAGGGGGAAGGGAAGTATTTTAAGCCATTATTAGACAAGGGAATTATTTATCAACAAAGATTGCAGGCATAGGCAAGATGCATAGCCTTCACATATGAATGGATTGTTGAAAATGCTTTATAAAAGAAGCCATAAAGCAACTATTGCACAGAGTATGAACATCCACCAAAGCATAAGGCATGAAGAAGCAACCCATCCATCCTCAAAATGCTCAATCCTTTTGAGTTGAAGGATAGTATCCAAGGGGCATTAAGATTAGTTTGAGCTCATTTTGTGAATACTATGGTGGCATCAAATGTGCCATATTTATAGCATAGTATTAAATTAATCATAATAGCAAGACTGTGTGTGATTCTCAGAGGGTTGACTCAAAGGTGAAGCATTGGCTAAGATCATGAGATGTTTATTTTGCATACAGTGGAGGTGCCTCATATTTAGCACCCTATGGCAACAGATATCGGGTGATAAAAAAGTTCAAAAAAGAAGAGTCTTTAGAAACTTTTAACAAATACAAATGGAAAGTGTGGTGCGGGCCTTGGAATAGGTGTGGAAATCCATCAAAATAGTAACATGGGCTCAGCCTAGAGAAGGATGCTAGGCATAAGAAAATGCAACATGAATGTGCGCAGGGAGAACTGATGGAAATGCGAGACTGCACTGGGCGCACATGGTGGAACAAAGGAAGCATAGGAGGTACGTTGGCCAATGGAAGAAGTATGGAGGCATAGCCACCAGAGGCAAACCAAGGCCGATGGAAGGAAGCAGAGAGGCCCAAACCTATAGTGGCTTGCAAGTCTGAGGGATGCATGCATGAAGAAAAACACAACCCGCGCAAGAATGGGAGGAGATCTCTGAGGGGTGCGACCAACATGTAGGGAAGCCCAAGCAATAATGAGGAGGCTTGTGTGTTGTTTGAAGGGGTGCAGCCAGGTGAGGAAATAAGGAGGAGGCCCCCACCATGAAAGCAATAGGAAGCTCGATGGAGCAATGCGCTCAGTGATGAGAAGGAAAACAAAGGAGTCTGAGAGGAGACTTGATGGAGGAGCAATAGCAAACGTAGAGCTCGTGAGCTTGCAAAAACATGAAATTAGGGCCAACCTCACTAACCTTGTGGGAATTTGGTTGACACCATCAAAATTCTTGCGAGGTGTGCGAGAATGCATGGGAGGAGCCCATTTTAATTTTTCAAAAAGTTACATGGTTTGTAATGTAAAATAGGGTGGGCCCAAGTGAAATAAGGCATAGGAAAATATGAAAGATGCTTGTTTAATATTTTAATGATGCATCATATAAGGTGAATATATTTTAATATTGCCCTATTAAATAGTTGGATTTTAAATGTCTTGAGTAAAAAGCAAATATACCTCGGATAAATTTTCTTACTATGGAATATTTTAAATGTTTGCTGGGAAAACATTTTAAAATGAAAATGAAGGGCATAGGTAATATTTTTTCTTGTGAGATAAAGTGATTTCATTAAATAGATCATTTTATTTATGAGAGGTAAGTAATGCAAAAGCATAGTGGAAATTAAAATGAAGGCTCCATTATAAAGTTGAATACTTTATATTGGCTGGAAATTGCAAATAAAGTGTAGCATTATGATATAAAAGGCATAACAAAAAATTTCACGGGAAAGAGGATATTTTCCAGCTGGGTGAATTTGGTGATTCTCCACATGGGCATGCTTTCAGTTACTAAGCAATGATGAGCAAGGGCAGTTTTTGAGGGAATAAGTTTGTTGTTTCAAAGAAAGGAAGGGGAGATATTATTTTCATTTTGATCAACTGTGAATGAAGCTTCTAGATGGAATTTCTAGATCAAGTTTAGGAATGCTCTTGTTTGCTTCTATTTTTCTATATCTTATTTTCTCTTTTGAATTGTAAGGGTTCCAATTTCTGAAAGCTCTGCAAGTAAGGCAAAAGATATGGGTAGATTGTGAAGCTAGGGGGAAATATGACTGTTAGTCATATTATTCTAAAAGTGTATGTTCTAAATTGTTTTGTTATGTTTATTTTATCTCATATTTGTCTCCATGCCTGAATTATAATGTTATTTTGGATTCAGTAATAAAATTAGATGAGTCTATTTATGCACATTTGTTTCATTTGAGCTACATTTTTTATTGCCTTATGTTTTATGAATGGTTTAATTGCTTTAATAAAGCACAAGTTGCTTTTTTTATTGCCTATTGTTTAGGGATAGTATAATTGCTTTGACAAATATGACAAGAGTGCTATGTTTCAGGTGGATTTATAAGTAGAACTATCAGAGAAAGCTAGAGTGTTCTAGTTGTCATAATGTTACAACATTTGCAAGACCTTCAAAGCATGTTCAACACCAAAAGATGAATTCTAGTTATATGAATCCATAGCCCATTTTTATGGCACTGGTGCATTATAATGTTTCTATTGTTTTTAGTTTGGTCCCAACTCTTTAAATCAAAAACCATTTCAAATCTATTTTGTTTAGTTGTGTTTGCCATGTTCTCCATGCTGGTTCATGAAATTCATTTAATATCTTGCCAATGTTAAGTGATATTTAGGTTTCTCAGCATATTTATGTGAGAGCATCATCTGTTAAGCAATATCTTGTTACTTATGTGTTCAGATTTTTAGATATTGCTAAAGGGTTAACCCCCTAGGTTTTATAGAGCCAAAAGTGTAGGAGATGTCAGTCTTTGACTGAATCTTGTCAGTTGGCCACTAGCCTTTGTGGTTCTTTAATATAGAGGTTGGCTACCTCTTAGAGAATTACAAATACTATGTGGGAAAAAACACCAATAGTATCAATCTTTGTCTTTTAAACAAAGATTATTAGTAGCTTGTATTTATAGACAAAATTATCCTAACAGAATATGCAAACCCTTGGGTTGTCATGTACAATAGTTATCATCCTATAACCTGACACTACCTTCATGCAAATTATTCTCTCCCACATGTATGCATGGCCTCTATTTACTCGATTTACAGGACTTACCCCACTATTAGGAATGTTTCATTGCCATGATCACAAATTCTCTATTCTAAGAATAAAACAATGATCCCTATTTCCTACCTCTAGCACATGAACATAAACTATATTGGCAATCCACTTAGTCATTCATTTTCCCCAAAAATAATTACTCTTGGGATGAAAAATATAATATGCTTCTTTAATAAATTGATGATACCATGATTCATGTCACTGAAGATTTGTTGCTTTTCTTTGTCATAAAATTACCATGTGATTCTTGGCATTGTTAAAGGACAACATGGTGCCTCTTTTTGTGAGGTAATAACTGTTTCAAATTAAACACCAAGCCTTCTCTCTGGATAAAGAACCCTGAAGTATGTGGACTTTTGGTTGTACTATTGAAATTTGTTGTCAAAGAACATTGTACTCTCTTCTATATTATGATTATGAAGTGATCATGATTGATATTGACTATCTTACACTATAATCTCATATGCACTTAGAATATTCAAACATTTCTATGAGTTTGGCTCAACCCTTGTGGGAGCCACATTCACCCCACACATAATATAACTTGATGAATCTGATGAATCACTCAAAAACACTTCCTCACCCAGATCTACACATGAAGCGAAAAATGTTAAAAAAAAAACAAATGCATACCCTAAGTGTGTGTAATATTCTTTTTTGGTTTTTATGGACACTTAGGATAGGCATTGCATTTCATTTACATAGAAATTAGCATATGCATGTATGGGTAGGTGTGCATGTCCAGAATGCAACCTTTCATTTCCTAGAACCTAATGTTGCAACTAATTTCTTTACCCAATGCAGGTAACTAGACACAAGAAAACCTAGGGACTAAGGAGCAAAGCAAAGCTATCAGACACTAGACACCTTTGCAGAACTAGTCATTCAGGCAATGACTAGTTACCTTCCTTACATGTTCCTTTCTTTAGCATTTACTCAGTCATGTATAGTTTAATTCCTATATGTATCAAATGAGTAAGTTAGTCACATGGCTTGTTGTGTGAGACACATCTTTACGATTACATTCAATAAGATTACTTTTCATCAAAAGATTGTAAAAATATTTTATGTTTCATTCAATTGTATGTATATAGTAACTTTATGTTCCTGTGTTCCTGTAATCCTATAAAGTTGTTTCATTTTTATAATTGAATGTAGCATAGAAGGTTTAACCAAATATACCATTTATCTTGAAACATAGATGGATCTTCTTGATTGATCTTGTAGATGAAAATATGGTAATAGTTACATCCTCTTCAATACTTGTGTATCAAATAGATATATGCTTGTGTGTATAATACATAAGAATATAGGCATGGTAGGTTATTAATGAATCACATAGTGTATTGGATTCCATCATGTGTGATTTCCACATACTACTAGATCCTTTTTAATGGGTTAGGATTCTCTAGTGGAGTAGCATGGGGAAGTTAATGCTTCATGGTAGGGTGAATATCACTTCGATTATTCTCTCTCTCTCTCTCTCTCCGTGCTTTAGATTACAAAATAAGAAACTAAGGTTGGTTGTGATACAAGTGTTATTACATTTACTTATTTGTATATATTTTCCTTTACAATTCTAAATTTTAAATGGAAGAGCATGACTACTATTCATAAAATTGATTTAATTTGAGTTTTAAAGATATTACATAAGTTGTAGATAGGCTTGTGATAATAGTAGTAGTTAGAGAATAATTTCATTTGTTGAAAAACTTTCTATTGTTTTAGTCAATATTTGACTCCTCATACATTAGATATACATTACCTTCATGGTTATTCACTTATTTATATACTTCATTAGTGATTAATTGCGTGTACATATTACATATGGTATCAGAATATTGATATTCAACATTTCCATTGTCCAATACAATAGTGTTTCAAAATATCATAAGTTATTTCTTGTATATTTTTATAACTATTTTTTAAGTACTATTTATATTTTCACCATGCTCCCCTCATTGTGCCCAAATCTAGGCCCTTGGTCCCCCCATCTCGAGACTCCTCTTCACCATCTCCTTGCCTCAAGACTCTATATCATTGTATATTCCCAAGGCCTAGATGGAGCCAATAGCAGTGTATGGAGTATAATCTTCATGTTTGTTTGCTTGGCAATGCAGCAAGGAATGCATGTCATGATATGGAGTTCTATATATATATATATATATATATATATATGTATATCTAATAAATATAAATGTTGTTGTAGTGCAACAATTCTTTTTGTTACCCTAAAATGCACTATTTTGGAGTAGTGTGCTTCCTAGGTGAGTAGCTAGAAAGTTGTGCTTGTTGAACACAAGAAAAGCCAAGATTATTGAGAATTTTTTTGGAGAGATATAAGTTGACAACTTGTTCACCTTATACAAGAATGTACAGGCACACAAAGTCTACAATGGCTGAGTAGATAGAAACCCAATTAGAGAAATTATGGACATAAATGCCAATCATTGTTAGAAGTACGATGATGTGAGGTGTACTGAGGAATCTATAGCCTTGTTTTCTTTTGTCTTCCTTTGCTTGATTACTAAAAGTAATTGCAACAAGCAAGTCATCCATTTCATGTGATTCACATTCTCCTAGTTGCTTTATAAGTGTAGGAAATGAAGTGAATTATGGATAGAGTGAATGCTGGTTTCGTTCCTTAGATATAACAATGTAACTTTTTCTGCTTTATAGCTTGATCATGTCTATATATGTGTCCAAAGAACCACAATACCGATGGTGAGAATTCTATTTCTGATTTGTCTTGCTAGATTGAAACAACTATGGTGAACTGAAGTAGAATGTAGAAGTATCCCATTCAAGGTCAAATGTGTATGAAGTGATATAGTGAACAAGTATAGTACTTATGTTTACAAAGAATCAAAGGACTGAAAAAAATAATTCCCTTGATTAGAGATCAAGGATGTGAGTCCTTGCTAATTTGTTTTCTCGAATGGAACAAATATGTTGAATGTGGAGAGGATATAGAAGAATCCTTTCAAGATTGTATGCAATGAAATGTACAATTAGAAGAAATATCAATTATAAGAAAGTTTGGTTACAAAAAGGTACTATTTCGTAATGTTCAGTGTTTGATAGGTTTCCTTGATGGGGGCACATTACTGGTGAGGGCATAAGGGATGATTTGGCTCCTCAACTCACACTTATTGGAAAATTTTATTTTAGTGAATTTTGTGTGCTAATTTGGAAATGGTGCTGGTAGAGGTAATATGTAGGTGACCCAAGTTGCACTCAGTTCAAATACATTTCATGTAAGACTATTTTTGATTGGTTGCTGGTTGTGTGACTTCATCACTTTGTGCAATCTACAAACCTACATTTCCACTTATTTTATTGAAGAATCTTGTTTCAAATTTTATAATTTTCATTCCTCAATTGTATTACATTGTAGACTAGGTCATTGCTTCACAATTTTATAAAGCTTTAGCTACATTTTCAAGACAATAGAGGGAAGTATTGAGACAAACCATCTGAGGTGGAACACAAATAAACAAGTAGGTATTGGTGGAAATAACATAATCATATGTGACATAATGATTACATCATGGCTATAATATTTGACTTGGGTGACATCATGATGTCAAAATTTGTTAAATTGGGTTAGAAGAACCCTTTATTTTATCTCTCATGGTGGACTCTGACATGCTTGATCTATTTGGTCTACCTAAATTAAGTTACCCACCATGTAATATATCTACCATATTCCATTCAAAATATACATGCCTCAATTTTAGCCTGTTGATTCATTATTTTATTTCTCTCATGACCTCTCTTTATAGTCTTCTATTGACTACCCTCTACTTAGAAAGTATAGGTCAGGTCTTGTGTCAATTTCCTTGTGGTTCTTCTTTGATTGTTTTGTCTTTTTTCTTTGTGCAACTATAATATTGGTACATGTTTGCTGACTTAAGAACATTAATCCCAACACCAATTGCAAATAAATATTTATCAAATTGAATTATAAGTTAAGTAGGATTGTTTATGCATGTAAATTACCAACAAGTATTGTATTTTGAGAGATTACATATCCATTTGATATAAGAGAAGTTTATTTTTTGGGTATTGTAGATAGTTGCATGTTATTTGTATGACATATACAAAATATTAGAAAGGGAAACCATGGCCTTACAAATATGAGATTTACACAAGAAGGTGAAATCAAAAGATGAGGAAGATGGCCAAAGATTTAGAGTTAATTATGAAGACCCAAGAAATTCTCATCAAGCAATAGGAATTGTCAGCTAAGAATCAAACTTAAGGTTGTTCACTCTCTTGACAAGAAACTTTCTAAGCAGTCCTTTGAAGAATATAATAAAGGAGAAAAGAATAGGGAATGGTTCATGGAAGGAGAGTAGCAACCAAGCTATGCAAAGGGAAATTTTAAGGTAAATAAATATTCAAGAATTTTTTAAGGTTTGAATGGTATTAGATATAAAAAAATATGGTTGTGGATGCCTCAATATCCAAACAACCTAATTCTTGAACATGCCAACTGAATAAATTGACTTCTAGATGACTAAAATTCTAAAATATATTGACTCAACTCCAAATGGATTGACTCTAGATTGCTTGACTATGGGTTGCTTATGGTCTGAGTGTCTCTCAAGTCACTTGCTTGCTACTTTTCTAGTGCTAGAGTTGACCTATATTTTCTTGTTAAAACTACATTCTGAGAGCACTGCTACACACTCAAAACATCATCTTGTATGGATTATGTGTGGATAATGTTAGAGTGTGTGGGAAAGCCACTCTATCACATGCAGGCTTATCATCGGAGAGTTCTTGGGAAGATGAACTTTCAACTATTGAGAGTTAAACTCTTCAAACAACTTACTTTTCCCTTGGGTACGAAGACAATGATTTGTATTCATTTTATATTTGTTATGCTAAAGGTATCACTTACAGATTGGAACTTAATGTCAGTTTTTTTTATTAGTGATAACGATGTTGTATTGATATCCTAAAGTTAACTAATAGGATTATTTTGGAAACCACAAAGTTTATTCTTTGTAATTTGGATATGGAACCTATGAATGAAATTCCTTCTACCCATGGGTTTACAATTCATTCCTACTCATAAGAAAGAATAAACTCATTCATAAATTTACATAAGATTTATGTAATTTGGTTTGCCACTTGGAAAAGTAATAATTTATAAATCTTAGGCCAATCAAGAAGATTAATTTCGGCCACTTTACCAAACATAACTTAGCATATTAAACATAAAAATTCTTTCATTCTATAGTTGATTCGTACTTAGCTATTTGATGATGAACACATATTTCTTTTCAATCCTTTATCCTGTAGAATTCCATAATAAACATTTATAAAAATTATTGTTTAATTTGTTTTCCCCAATGTGTTCTATAATAAAAAACTTTAGACGTTACACAGTATGGTGGAACTGAATTTATGTCTTCCTTATTTTCCGATTTCTATTGCTACTTCTATCTAAATTCAATCTGTAGAAATTTGAATTTATCTTGCCAATGAGAATATGGAGCTTATCATTATTTACATAAAGTCTTCCCGTTCTTTTCTCTTTGTTCTTATTTTAGCTGCACTAATGACATTCAGGCTTTTTGGAATACATTTTTGTAATCTTGACAAGATATCAATACTCTGATCTTGAAGCACTAGAATTGTTAATATAATAATGAAATAGATGATAATTCATCCAAAATTGTTGTTTCAATAGGTTAATTATGCTGAAGAATTAAAAAATGGAAATTTTAATGCTTAACTGTTATTTATATATCTTCGTCATGTAGCTACTATGATAGAGTTAATTGAAGGCATTGTGGAAACCTATCCAAATTTGTAGTAGGGTATGTGTAGGATCATGATGGGCCAAAAAGTGGTAATATGTAAGTGATATTTTTTTTTGATATATAAAACCTAGTTTTATAAGGTCCAGGAACCAGAAAATAATGAGGAATTTGAATCACGATGGAATGTGATTCTCGGATACACAAGTGGAATACAACCAAGAGCCAAAGTAAGCACCCTGAAGGGCCAGAGCATCCCCAGCCACTAAGTCGGCATGTCTTCATTTATGAGATTACTTGCCATTAATAGGAGACTTGCTTTCCAAGTTTTAGATGATTTTCCAATGTTGTTGAAGAGGCATACCCCCTCATTCACCACCTAGTCTGCCACCCTACTGCCCTTTCTACCAATATGAGAGACCTTGACCTCTTCTAAATCTTTAAGGATGAACTTTGCAGCATCCATTATGACTGCCAACCTCTCAAAGCATCGATAACCAGTTTGGAGTCGCCTTCCAGCCAAAGTTTTTTCCAGCCTTTGTCTCTAGCTATCATGATTCCCCATAGAGCCGCCCTAGCTTCAACCAACTTGTTGGTGCTCACACTGCAGTCAATGGCATAGAGCAGCTTTTAAAGGAAATTTTAAACTTTCCACCCGAAATTGATGAAATGAAATGGGTTTTTAAAGGAGATTCTAAAATTTCCACCAATATAAATTATGTTTTAATTTGAGTTGAATAAATAATTATTATTCATTTTCTATTTGAATTATGACTAAATTCGTGATTCATAGGTTGATTAAACAAAATCTATAGATTTCAAACAGTATCAAATTTTTTCAATCCAAAACATGTGTCACATTCTATGATTCACATACTATAGGATTAGAAAAAAAAATAATTGAATTTCATGAAGTTTTGACCAAGTTAAGGTGGCCAGAGATACAAATTTTTATATTTTTTAAAATTTGTAATAAAAAATTCATAATTAATTATTTACATGGAAAAAAAGTCTAAAAGAATATGTAGCACATTGGGACATGAGTCCTCTAATTATATATAAATTCTTAAAATAAAATATTATCATTTTATTGTGGTAAGGGTGGATAGACAAAAACCTACTTCTTATTCTTTCCCTCAAAATTCAAGTACTACTGCATTGAAATTTCAAATTTTCACCAAATAGATTTTTCTTTAAAAAAAAATAAACCTAGTAGTTTAGAAACTATATTCAATTTTCTACAGATTCTATTCTTACATATTTTTGCAATAATATAGATAACTTATTCAAATTTTTATGTCAAGTTGGCTAACTCTGATTTTCTGAGTTTTCATTGCCACTTAAGGGCCTATTTTTTCCATGATGATCCTCCACATACCTAGTACTTCAATGGGTTTCCTAAGGTGAGTTTGATATTCAAAACTAAATTATAGAGTATATTTTAATGCTCTAATCTTGATGAATCTTAAATAATAAATTTATGATTACAATTTGTGAGCCATAAAAGTTCTCCATGATGTGTTATTTTTAGTTTGGCAGAGATTTTTGCTTATTTTTCGATTGAATTTTACAATTTTTTGTTTTACTATGTTACGTGATTTGTTTACTTTTGTAATTCTTGTTATGTTTTGTGTGTAGAGTGATAGTTTGACTTGTGAGCATGACATACTTGTTTTGAATTTTTTACATCCAATTGTAATTGATAATTTTGGTTGATAGTAATGGAAAACTAAAAATAACTAGTTTGACCATTTGTAGAGTGTTGGTTATGACTGTACTCAAGAAAATCACAATTTTCCTTGTTTGTTTTGAATAAATTTGTTTAGAACAAACAACAAACACAAATGAAAGTCTGTTCAAAATTTCACTAGTATTTTACAAATTCTTAGGTCACATTTTTTATTTGTTACAACTTACAAATTATACTTTTGCTTGCAATTCTTATTTAAGAAGTAACTCTTCCATCTAGGTTAAAGTAGTATTGCTTGCTGATATATCATGTGGAACATACAAGAAGGTTGTTGTTATATCATGTGTTTTAACTTATTTTTCAATTGATACTTTAGTCTCTTACACAAGTTTTAGTGCATTCAACTAGAAAAATAGTGTAAGCATTGAGTTTGCTGGAAAAATTGTGCTCAAGTAAGGTGATTGCAAATATATCTACCTTAAGATGAAATATTTCATAGTGGATTTGATCAAGCATGTTAGAGCTTCCTACAAAATTGTAATTGGATATGTCATAGACACCTTTAAGCTTCTAGCAAGCAATATTTGTATGGCTGGAGTAAGAGAATGGCATATAGGAAAGACCCTAACTCTAATGTAAGAGAAACTTGTTAATTACTGGTATAATATAATAAATAATCACAAAGCAAGAGAATCCAAATTATTTCTTTGAATGAGGTTTTGTTACCTTGTTCTTTCTTTGGAGAAGTATGTTTACTTAAAGAAATGGTAATGATGAGTGACTATTCTTTCACTCGGATGGGTGACAATGAAAACTGATGTATTATTAATTATTATTGCATCTTACTCCCCAATAATAATGCAAAGGGTTTAAATACCCTCAAATAGAATGAACAAGGCTTGATTGAAATTATAGTTGTCAAAATTCTCCATTATGGGAACATAGACAATGTACTAGTCCCTGTACCCAAAATTTTTGGTGAATCATTTACATATAAAATATCTATCTCCTTATTCATTTAACTCATGTACCCTAATTTGATCGATATCCTCATCCCCGTACCAATACCAGTACCTTGTGTCTCTTGATAACTATGAATTTGAAATATAAAACAAACTAGAAGATGATGGGAAAGGAATAATAGATTGTTAGGAGTGTTACTTATGTTCCTAAGGAGGGACAAAAATATCACCTGCATTGATTGTTGAAGTATTGTGTAAGTTTACTTGATTTAAATGTCTTTTCTACACTATAGTGCACACAACATGGTCAAAAAAATTGTAGGTTTTATGATCTATAGGCGCTCTAAAAATCTCTAAATTTTTGGCTCCCCTTTGATGCTTTTCTACATACTTGAAGGTTTTATTTTCTTATCTATTTGTTGCTAAAATATATGCCTTGTGAGTTGCCAAGAGTATAATGATTTTCATATAATGTAATAGCTGTGGAGATACAAGAGTATCAAAGCTTTATTTGGATGGATTTTAATTGCATTAGTGGATCGTTAACTATTTTTCTTAGTCTTGCCTTTTATTTGCATAGACATCATCAATGATGAATACTTATTGGTCAAAAATGGCAATAGATGGCTATTAGCAATTTATGACTTAGAGTTGTCAATTTCAAGGAAAGAGAAAAAATTCCAATGCATATTGGCACAAAAGGCTTTGATAACAGATTAAGTAAACGGAGATGTATGAAAAAAATTCCTCAAGGTTAATGTTGTGAGAAACCTTGTTGATATTAGTATAGTTGGAGAAGGATAAAATATTCTTTAAGGTTAATGTTGGAAGAAAGTCACCTTGTTGATGTCAGTATAGTTGATAAAGGATTTGATTCTCCAAGTTCAAGTTTCCTTTATTTTTAAAAAATTTTGACCAATGAGGCATGTGGCTCTTAGACAAAGAGTTAATATATTTTGTGCTATGAATTTTATATGAAGGCAACTAATCACATCCCAGAAAGAGGCCATCATTACTTTCTTATAAAGGATAATTCTACCTGCTTATTTCATTTGTGCTTGATAATTAAGAATACCACTCTTGTTAAAACTTTTGATATTGGACATCTAGATTATCTTCTTATTCTATCATTGCTTGTATATTTTCTCTATGAGATCTCCACAACTACACCTCATCGTCTAGGTTTGGAATCCCACCAAACAATTGTGATCCAAGTTGCATTGCCAACACAATCTTATAAAAATGAGGCAAATCATTTAGAACCTCCAAGAAGAGTTCCCTAGCCTATCATACCGTTACTTGTGTGAATCTTACCACATTGCAGAAAATGGAACTAACTGCCCTTACCTTATCGGTCTATCATTTGAATGTGTCTTCTAGTTCTAGCGATGCATCGATAGTTCTATTTTTCATTGATGTGAAGATCTTCTATTGGCATGATGAGGTCTCCTATTATCATGATGGTTCGATGGGGATGTTGAACCTTTCTGGATTATAGTGGAAGACAATGCTAGTGAATTTATACTCCATCCTGAGTATTTTATGTTGAAGATGTAGTATGTGGAAGATGATCATAACCTTAGCTTCACTATCCCAATATGCAAACCTCTTCCACCCTAGTATTTTATTCATGTTGCCTTTGATAAATGGCTGGGATCAAAAACTATTTTTCTAATTTAATTTAGACATCTTATCCTGCCAAAAAAATATCCACCCCTAATTGAATTGCTAGATTTGTAGCCACTTCCTTTATCCACATTAATAATTCCTTCCTATGAAGCTTTGTATCAACAGTTCAGCCACTTCAATCCTATTCAAACCTAGGTATTTACAATCATTTTTAATCATTTTTTCACAAACTTATGAATGGTTTTTCCGATCTTTGGAAAATGAATGAGCTCTCCAATCTCTTGGGCTGAAATATGATAATATTAATCCCAAGCTAAATCTTTCTTCTCAATTTTTGTCAATATGTCATTTGGAATGCCTTTAAATTAGTGGAGTAGATTTTGAGCACTCCACATGCACTTTCCAACCATCTTGCATAGGTTAAGTTCCTTATCTATTAACTAAGCCCATCCTCTTTTTAGGAAAATCTCAAAAAGTTCTCGAAGGAGGCAACCTACACTTTGCAACACATAACCAAAGAAAAAAATGTCTTTAGAAGTACATAGCATGCATCATCCAACAACTTCCATAAAAAATTGTAAATTCCTTATGCCTATAAAAGGTGAATGATTTGGAGAAGATAGGATTTAAGGATGGGTTGTATGGTTAAAAACAAAAGCAGGAGGGTGGACATGCACAACATCCTTAGGGATAAATTTAGATTCTCATGCACAACAAAAAATTATTAGGTCACCCACTTATAAAAAGGCATAAAATGGTTATCATTTGCATTACAAAGGATACAAAATTCAAGTCACTTCCTTGAGATTTGTTGAGTAACTAAGAGGTTTTTGTTTGTCCTCCTACCTCTAGATCAAGAACCTCCAAGAAGAGTTCCCCAACCTAACATAGCATTACCTGTATGACTCATACCATATTTTTTGATGTCATTAGACAAAAGATAAGGAAGTTGAGAACATATATAAATTTTAGTACTTTCTTTGAATCCAATTTGTTTCTTTCCACAAAATGAATGGAATCCATAAATACCCCAAGTTCTCCATGAAAAGAATATCTAGCAACCTGTGAAATCAATTGTGTGGAAAATATCTGCTACTCAAGTACATGAATGTCATAACATGCCAGACATCTAGTGGGATTAATGGTTTAAGTTCTATCATATAAATTCCTTTGTGATGAGTTTATGGGGAATTAATTACTATCCTAATAGTTATGTACTGTAATTAAGAATGAAAAGTAAGGTTTTGAGTGAGATTATGTTGAGATAGTGCATGTGGAGGTTGAGAGTTGAATTTTCAAGTGTGGGTAGCCTATTTTGAGAGTGTTCGAAGTGATTTTACGCTTGTCTAACCTTAGGAATTTACAAAGAACCTATAAGCCCTACCTTTAATGGTGGAAATTGAGAGTTACTTGGAGTAGTGGGTAAAAGAGAGTTTGGAGCCCTAAAACCTGTTGATTTTGGCTATTTGATACCTTTTTAAGAGGTTTGAGTGGTTATTTCAGGTTGCTAGTGAGATTCAAAGATTATTACCTTGTATAATAAACCTAATTGGTCTTCTAGGACAACATTGTCTTAGGTTTTTGAGTGAAATTATCCAAAGGAGTCTAGGGTAGTTTTGGTGTATGTTTAAGTTTCACAAAAAGGTATTCAAAACCCTTAAGAGACACTAGTTTGGTGAGTGGATTGTGATTAAAGTATCCAAATATAGTTTTGTAGGCCTACTGGACAAAGGATAGGGTGATACTGAAAAGGGTGCATTGAAGAGGTTTGTTGAATCTAATTGTTGTTTGTTTGGTCTAAATTGAGTTGTTATAGGTGAAAACCAACCACCCTTGCATCAAAGGAGCTCAATCAAATAAAATACAGAGTCTTACCTTCTTCTCTTATCAAATTTCAATTAGAGAAAAATGTGGAGAGAAATGAATCATATGCGGCTTCAAGTTCTCAAGGATGATCTTAATGATCATTATATACAATGTTGCAAACACCTTTTTACTCTGTGTTTTCTCTACCTAATATGTAATTGAAACTTTTTTTACATTGGAGACAACTTTTGGTAGCATCCTACTTTGTCATTCTTCTAGTTTTTATATGGTTTATAGAATTTATGTTGTTGTGTTCATTTTGTTGCAGGTTTTAATACAACATCTAAATGAGAAACTTAATCTTAGTTATTCTAAATATTTTTAATGTATTATTTATCTAATTAATGAAAGGAAATTGATGCTTTTGAATTTTTAATGAGATATAAGATCTAATAGTGAGTTGGATTGGAATTTAAAGGAGTATGAATATGGCCATAATTTAATTATCTATTGTGTTGTGCTGGTTAAATAGAAAGTAGCATTGCTGGAAATACTCAACATTTATTAGTATATGATCCACATGTATCACATATCTAACTAGCATCTTAGTAATAATGTTTAAGGTATCCTAAATATAGAAAACATTGGCATGAGTGTTAACCATGCACACCTAATCATAAATTATATATGTAAATTGTAATGCAATAAGGGTTACTGATGTCTAATGTACATAGAACCTTCATCCACTAAACCTGCACGACTGCATGCACCTAGAACAAAGAAAAACTTACAATATTAGGATGTGTTCTAGAGTGCTTCATTAATTCAAATATTTTGAGAGGATCCTTGAAAAATCTATTTTGTGCACATTCTGCAATCAATCATTTCAATCCATGAGATGACATCTCTTTGAGGTTTTTAATCAAACAATTCAACCTTCTTGATTCCATTGGCAACTTGTCACAACTACAACACTTGAACATGGTAGGGTGTATTGATTTCACTAATCTCCCTCATTCCATTGGCAACTTGTCACAACTCTTGCACTTGAACATAGAAATGTTTAGAAGTTTAAATAACCCCTTGATTCTATTGGAAACCTGTCACAACTAAACACTTGAACATAGAAGAATGTAGAGGTTTAAATAACATTCTTGATTCCATTGGCAATGTATCCCATCTGCAACACTTGAAAATAGAATGTTGTGGAAGTTTAAATAACCTCCCCAATTCTATTGTCAACCTCTCACAGCTGCAACATTTGAATATAATAGGACATTTTAAAGGTTTAAATAACCTCCTTGATTTTGTAAACAATCTATCACAAGTACAACACTGAAAAAATAAAATATTGTCATAGTTTAAATAACTTCCTTTATTTGATTAGCAACCTGTCACAATTGAAAGACAACACTTGAACATAGAAGGGTGTGGACATTTAAATAACCTCCTTGATTCCATTAGAAACCTATCAGAGCTACAACACTTGAATATAGAAGGGTGCAAATGTTTAAGAAAGCTCCCTAATTCATTTGGGAACCTATCACAATTGGAACACTTGAACATAGAAGGGTGTGGGTATTTAAATAACATCCCTGATTCCATTGGTAACCTATCATAGCTGCAACACTTGAAAATGGTAGGATTTATAGATTTAAATAGCCTCCCTGATTCATTGGCAACCTGTCATAGTTGTATCACTTCAACATAGAAGGGTGTAAAAGTCTAAATAACCTCTGTGATTCCATTGAAAATAGAATGTTAGGATGTGTTGGAGAGTGCTTCATTAAATCAAATATTTTGAGAGGTTCCTTGCAAAATATATTTTGTGCACATTACGCAATCAATCATTTCATTCCATGAGTTGACATCTCTTTGAGGCATTTTGTCAAACAGTTCAAATGTTTTGTATATGATTCCACATCTTGCATATATGTCTACCAGAGCATATCTAACTATAACATCTGACAAAAATTCCCCTACCATTATGCTTTGGTGCATGTTCATAGCCCATCCCAAAGCTCCCATTTTGTTATAGGTAGGGAGGACTCTAGCAAAAACAATGGCTTTATACTTTCCAATTGCATTTAATTGAAAGTTTCAAAAATCTTTTCAACAAATTTTTTTTTGCAACATCTGCAATCATTGCATTCCACGAGATGACATCTCTTTGAGGCATTGTATCAAAAAATTCGCATGCCTTGCCTATTCTTTCACATTTTGCATGCATATCTACTAGAGCATTTTGAACCATAATATCTGACATAAATCAAACTTCTGTTATGCTTTGATGGATGTACATACCATATCCAAAGCTCCCAGTTTATTACAGGAAGGGAGTATGATAGCAAAGGTCATGGAATCTGGGTTTACATCATCCAATTGCATTTGCTTAAAATTTTCTAAAGCTTTTTTCAACACTTGAAAATAGAATGTTGTGGAGTTTTAAATAACCTCCCCAATTCCATTGTCAACCTCTCAAAGCTGCAACATTTGAATATATTAGGAAATTTTAAAGGTTTAAATAACCTCCTTGATTTTGTGGACAATCTATCACAAGTACAACACTGAAAAAAAAAAATATTGTCATAGTTTAAATAACTTCCTTTATTTGATTAGCAACCTGTCACAATTGCAAGACAACACTTGAACATAGAAGGGTGCGGACATTTAAATAACCTCCTTGATTCCATTAGAAACCTATCAGAGCTACAACACTTGAATATAGAAGGGTGTAGATGTTTAAGAAAGCTCCCTAATTCATTTGGGAACCTATCACAACTGGAACACTTGAACATAGAAGGGTGTGGGTATTTAAATAACATCCCTGATTCCATTGGTAACCTATCATAGCTGCAACGCTTGAAAATGGTAGGATTTATAGATTTAAATAGCCTCCCCGATTCATTGGCAACCTGTCATAGTTGTATCACTTCAACATAGAAGGGTGTAAAAGTCTAAATAACCTATGTGATTCCATTGAAAATAGAATGTTAGGATGTGTTGGAGAGTGCTTCATTAATTCAAATATTTTGAGAGGTTCCTTGCAAAATATATTTTGTGCACATTACGCAATCAATCATTTCATTCCATGAGTTGACATCTCTTTGAGGCATTTTGTCAAACAATTCAAGTGTTTTGTATATGATTCCACATCTTGCATATATGTCTACTAGAGCATATCCAACTATAACATCTGACAAAAATTCCCCTACCATTATGCTTTGGTGCATGTTCATAGCCCATCCCAAAGCTCCCATTTTGTTATAGGTAGGGAGGACTCTAGCAAAAACAATGGCTTTATACTTTCCAATTGCATTTGTTTGAAAGTTTCAAAAATCTTTTCAACAAAATTTTTTTTGCAACATCTGCAATCATTGCATTCCACGAGATGACATCTCTTTGAGGCATTCTATCAAAAAATTTGCATGCCTTGCCTATTCTTTCACATTTTGCATGCATATCTACTAGAGCATTTTGAACCATAATATCTGACATAAATCAAACTTCTGTTATGCTTTGATGGATGTACATACCATATCCAAAGCTCCTAGCTTATTACAGAAAGGGAGTATGATAGCAAAGGTCATGGAATCTGGGTTTACATCATCCAATTGCATTTACTTAAAATTTTCTAAAGCTTTTGTCAACACTTGAAAATAGAATGTTGTGGAGTTTTAAATAACCTCCCCAATTCCATTTTTAACCTCTCAAAGCTGCAACATTTGAATATAATAGGAAATTTTAAAGGTTTAAATAACCTCCTTGATTTTGTGGACAATCTATCACAAGTACAACACTTAAAATATAAAATATTGTCATAGTTTAAATAACTTCCTTGATTTGATTAGCAACCTATCACAATTGCAACACAACACTTGAACATAGAAGGGTGTGGACATTTAAATAAAATCCTTGATTCCATTAGAAACCTATCAGAGATGCAACACTTGAATATAGAATTGTGTGAATGTTTGAATAAGCTCCTTGATTCATTTGGGAACCTGTCATAGCTGAAACACTTGAACATAGAAGGGCATGGATATTTAAATAAGCTCCTTGATTCCATTGGAAACTTGTCATATCTGCAACACTTGAAAATGGTAGGGTTTATAGATTTAAATAGCCTCCGTGATTCATTGGCAACCTGTCACAGCTGCATGACTTCAATATAGAAGGGTGTAAAAGTTTAAATAACCTCTATGATTCCATTGAAAATAGAATGTTAGGATGTGTTGGAGAGTGCTTCATTAATTCAAATATTTTGAGAGGTTCCTTTCAAAATCTATTTTGTGCACATTCTGCAATCAATCATTTCATTCCATGAGTTGACATCTCTTTGAGGTGTTCTATCAAACAATTTAGGTATTTTGTATATGATTGCACATCTTGCATATATTTCTACCAGAGCATATCCAACTATAACATCTGAAAAAAATTCCCCTACCATTATGCTTTGGTGCATGTTCATAGCCCATCCCAAAGCTCCCATTTTTTCATAGGTAGGGAGGACTCTAGCAATAAAAATGGCTTTATACCTGCTAATTGCATTCGTTTGAAAGATTCGAAAGCCTTTTCAACAAACAATTTTTTGCGAAATCTGCAATCATTGCATTCCACGAGATGACATCTCTTTGAGGCATTCTATCAAAAAATTCACGTGCCTTGCCTGTGCTTTCACTTTTTCATTCATATCTACTACAACATTTTGAACCATAATATCGGACATAAATCCACCTTATGTTATGCTTTTATGGATGTACATACCATATCCAAAGCTCCCAATTTATTACAGGAAGGGAGTATGATAGCAAAGGTTGTGGAATCTAGCTTTACATCATCCAATTGCATTTTCTTGAAAGTTTCTAAAGCCTTTTCAAAAAATCCATTTTGTGCATATCCTACAATATTGCAATCCATAGACCACATTTCTTATAGGGATAATACCATGTATTGTCTATGCATTGATGGATATTCATATTGGAACATCTCGCTATGTATAATACCTCTCTGTTTTGATCTTTTGTGTGAATTATGTTGGTTCTTTTCTATGCTTTAATTTTGTGTTGTACTTGGACTATGTACTTGATTACAGTGGGTCACTATTTTATCATGATGTATCTTGATGTGATGCTACTATATTTTGATGTGATTGTTATGGCATGTTTGGAATTACCATATGTGGATATTTATTTTATGATGTTTCATGCTTTTGATTATGTTGCTATATTAGATGTGTTAGTTATTACTCCTGTATTGGTGAAGAGGACAGTATCGCATCACTTGCTTGCGAGTGCCCTGCGATCTTGTGATTCCTCTTCACAGTGTGGCTTACTTATGACATATTATTGCATGTGGTTATATTCCTTGTTCGGAGGTTGACAGGTACAGGACATCAACTCCACCTGGTTTCATAGATTTGAGCATGTCCAATGCCCAACAGTATTTGTTATTTAAATTTGCAAATTAAATTGGGGTGATTTAAATAGCTTAATGTATTGAAGTTGTTTATTGAATTAATTTGGTTAATATGTGGAAAAAGTTATTTAAGTTATTAAATTAATTTAATTTAATTAATAAAATAAATTAATCTTGGATTAGATTTATTTTATTGAATTAATTAAATTAATTAATTTGAAATTAAGCAAATTCATTTCGGAGATTATTTGAATATTTGTAGAAATTGAAAAATAAGGAAAATTCATGAAAGTCAAATTGTGAAGTTTGAAATTCAAAATTAAAGAAAATGAGATATTTTGGAAATTTCTGTTTTCTGGAATTTATGATGGTGGTTGAAGGATTTTAGGGAAAAAATCCTTATGTTTGAATTTGGCTCTCAATTTTGCATCTTGGAGTTTTTAAGAAAAAGTTTGAATTAGTGAGAGAAATAATTCTTCATTTTTGTGGGTTTTTGGATTTGAGTTGTGAAAACTTGAGGAACTAGATTTGGAAGCAAGGTGGGAAGCTAAGCATCATCTGGACCTCCTCAAACTCAGAAATTACTAGGTTCTTGTCTTTGTTTTATTAATTGTTTTTGAAAATTATATCTAAATATGTTTGGTTGTTGAAAGAAAAATCTTGTTGAAAAATAACTCAATACTCGGGTTGTGAATTGCAATGGAAAAACCCCTCTCAAATCTTGCTTGCAAACTTATGAAAACTTTATTTAGAAATGAAGTCCTTTAAAAATATAAAAAAATAGTGTTCTTGGTTAAAATGACCAGTATATGTCTGGTCTTCTCAATTAATTTTGATTATGATTTAAAAAAATATATTTAAAAAAAAAATTCATGGGAGGCGGCGCTGGGGGCTCACCTCCCCACCGCGCCCCCATGGGAGGTTCATGAGGAGGGAGCCACACCCAGTACAACCTCCCCCCCCCACTATGCACCGTGGCCGCTCCCGTCGGTGCGGTGGTTGTTTACACGGCGGTCGCCACCAATGCCGGTGGCTGGCTGTGTACTTAGCCATCCCACTAGTGGTGGCGCCCATCTGGTAGCGCGACTATGTTTTCATAGTCGACAGAAACCCTATCCACATGGCCCGTGAACCAAGGCGGCCGCCCTTTGAGATCGACACGTGTTTCAAAAAAAAAAGGAACTTTCTTTTATTTAAAAAATCAAAAAATATCTATATTAAAATATATTTTAATGTTATGATAAATATAATTTTTATATTATATTATAATATTAATATATATATATATATATTAATATTTATATATTTTATTGCATAATATATAATATTATTTTATAATATGATATTAATATATTAATATCTATTATTTTTAGAATAATATGTATTAATTATTAATATTATATTGTGTAATATTATAATATTATATGGATGATTTGTTTCTCTAATTAAATGGGTATATTTATAGTTGCGATGAAAAATTTAATATGCATAGAAAATTATTGTTTTTCTAATGACATGATTTAAATTTAATTAGGGGAATGAAAATATATTGACTTTAGTTAAATCATCGTTTTACTTGTAAACAATACCTTAATGGGAATAGTGTTGATTTAAAATATTAAATCTTCAAATCAAGTTAATTATTTTCATATGGTTATATCCAAATGAGAAAACGATAATTACTTCATATTATAGTATTTTGATTAGTAGATTCATTTGGTCATTTTATCATTATTTAAGTGCAAGTAGGGGATTAAGTATTAAGTATTAATTTTCTCCCATGTTTGGAAAAAGTGTATTTTCTATTGGTTTATTTAATGCAGTATATTTCTATATGCTAGTCTCTCAAATGGATTTAGAATATCCAAAGGTAGTTTATTTCATGGGGTTTCAGTGAATTATTTTCCCCTTCGTATTCTTGTTTGAGAAATGGGTTAAGCACCTTTTTATTTGTAAGTCTTCCAGATGGGGGTCCTTTAATGTATTGGTTGTCGTGTCATGTAGTCAACCTAGTTTGTATCCCTTGGGTAGTGCATGGGAAGTTATTAGTTAGTTACCCAGTTTCTACGAACAGGGATGTTTTGTACCTCCTTGGTTTAGGAGTGGATTATGTGAGTTATGCCTTCTTGTTAGGAGCGACTTTGTTATCTTGTTACCTCCAATGTTTGGAGAGGGTTTGATCTTAGGTTGCCTCCTGAGAAAGGAGTGGTTGTAATACCTTGTTTTTTGCACTTTGTACCCTTGATGTTTGGATGTTATGTGTGTTGTTAAGTAGAAGAGTGGCTTTTGTAGGGGCCAAAGCCCGGAAGACGTAAACTGGACAACCTATGGGGGTGGTTTAATCAATTGATAAATAAAATAAAACTTAGAAGATTAGGTGGTACTTCACACTAATCAAGATAATTTTAGCTCACTCATAGACACGAGGGCTCGTTTAGACTCAGGATGAGTGGGAAGGCTTGGAATGGCAAGGTCATCTATCTTGTTTATATGAAAGGTATTTGATTCCACATGAGTGAGGATGGGGGTTGGGATTTGGTTGAGGCCACCAAGACAACCCTTAGTGGGGGGCCATAGCCTATGAAGATTCCTAGAGGAAAACCCATGATGAACTGTGTGATGACACTCTATTTAAGATGATAGTTGATACTTGTTTATTGTATGTATGGTTTTCATAATATACCTGATGTGACCATAGTTGGTATTCGATCCTATGTGTATGGTTCTCGTAACATACTTGTTCTGATTTGTTTTTGGAAGCAATGCAACCATGTAGAGTTGTACTCGTGTTGTACTTGCGTGGTATATGAGTTGTACTTGTGTTGTACATGTGATTGGTGTTTTTTAGTTTGGTTCAGTTCTGTGCTAGTCTGTGTCTAGTGGTAGATGGTCTTGGCTAGGTTTCCTAGTTACTATCTCCTAGCACAGGGGGGTCGGCCTTTGGGTTCCACTAGGTTGGGTGGCATGCACCTAAATCCATTGGGTTCTTTCTTCATGTTCGTGTGAATGAGACTTCCGGTTGGAGAGCTTGTGGAATTCAGTTTCAGTCCTTGCCTTATTTCAGTTTAGTTGATCTTGTATTATTTTACTCCTTAGTTGTTATCGAGGTGGAAGTTGTAATTGTAATCCTATTGATTGATCTTACCTCATTCAGGGAATGAGTGTTGTAACCTTATTGTTTAATGAATGGTTTAATGCAATGGAAAGTTATCTTTATGCTTGTAGTAATTCATCTTAATTGGAATGCTTGTGCTTAATTTATTTAGTAATTAAATGACATGGTTTAAATCATGTTTTTTGTTTAGGTTCTTTATAACCTCTATCTCGTAACCTTAGAGGTTGTTTGCATTAGTTAGCGAACTTGCTTATTAATTATACTTTAAAAAGTAAAATTATTTTGTTTAAGTAGTTAAATGCAACTTCCTCTAGGGTTGTGTGGCGGGGCGTTACACTATGCAACCCCAAAGGTTAAGAGCCAAAAGAGGACAAGATAATTTTTTTTTAAAAAGAAATATTAACATGCACGAAAATTAATTGCCAATTCGATAAAACAATAGAAAATATGGTCAATTATGACCTAAAGTAAAACTTCAAGGAGAGGACTAATCCACCCTCTAGAAAAAATCTGATCGGGAGCAAGCAGGATAGCTCCAAAAGTTGCGTTGGAGCTTTCTGCTCCTGAACCCTATTGTTTCGGAGCTCACTTCTCTGAAACCTGTTGCTGCCCATAGGCCAGAAAATAGAGGGCACCGGTGCTTTGAAACTTGTAGTTCTAGAGCTCACTACTCTGAAACCTTTGTTGCTACACACAAAACAACTATAGAATGCACCGGTGCTCTGAAACCTTTGCAGCCTACCGAAATGATGAAACATACAACCATAGATCTTATCTAAACATGAATATTAATTGAAGGAAAAGGGCCATAAATATTATCATAGAACAATCAAGTCTGATACCAATGTCGAAACCCATAAACCCAAAATAAAACATCACATATCTTCTCATTAAATTTATGATTACTTTCTCTCTCAATAGAGTACAATGTGCATAAAGGAAATGGTATGAATAGAATAGAATTTCCATGAACAAGATACAACATTGGATAATATAAATACACAAAGGAATGTACATGAGTACAATATGATCAAAAAATACAAGAGAGAGAGATCAACTCCAACTGGTACTCCAAAGCCTATATGCCAATCCCCAATGGCAGTGGCAACGTGTCCCTATGATGTGGACTCCAGAGAGACCACCCCACCATGATTGAAGGTAGTCACAAGGCCCAAGAAAAAGCAACAAGGGAAGGTAATATAAGGCCAACACTCAACTTAGCCACAGAGTGAACCAAAATACCAAGCATAAGGCCAAAGATAGTACATGGAGATGCTCATACAATACAAGTAGGGTACTACTCAAGACTACTAAGATGAAAGATGCAAGATGCAAGATCGGATGAGGATACTCAACCATGCCCAAATCAACACCTCGCAGATGGATAACTCAACATCCTATAGGCAGATAAGCCTTCTCAAGTGCATCCTTAGCCTTTACAAGTGCTCAAGACCATGCACGAGGGCTCATTTTATTATATTATTTTACTCCATCTTGTTTAACCAAATGAGGAACCCAAAACAAAAATGAAACTATTTAACATAGCCAAAAAAACATTGCTATGAAATCATTCAAACAACTGATCTCATACACTCACAAGTAGATCAAATATATTCAAACATTCACCGTTAACTCTATAAAAGAAACAAATAATTTAATCAGTATTAAATTCATTAAAATCATTCCACGAAATCTCTTTTAAATCAGATAAAATTGTACTAAGTGGCAGTGGCACAAGACACGGTTTCAGTTGTCGATCAAATGCATGAGAAAGAGGCATGAAAATTCCATAGAAAGATAAAAGTGCCCTGATCTAAAATTGGGAAATAACCCAATTCTGATTTCGATGTTTCTAGATAGATTTCATTTTTAATTTTCAATTTTATGACCCGAAATAAGGTGTTGTTTATAAAAACATCGTTTTAAGCATGGCTGGGCAAAAACATGACAAAATGATCGTGCCTGGATCAAAAATTGGACAATGACCGAGTTGAGATAAATGGGAATTTTAAGATGGAATACACCATTATTTCATAAATCTGTGACCAAGGATAGTGTGTTGTTTAAAAAACATCATTTAGCCAAGCTGGGCAAAAAGACATTAAAAATGGAAGAGTTTGAATTAAAAATCGGACAACAACCCATTTGAGATATGAGGATTACTAAATAGAATCCACATTTATTTTGAATTTATAACTAGTGGATAAAGAGAAGCAATTCAAAACGTGTTTTCACATGTTGACAAAACATGAAAAATGAAAGAAAATGGTAGTGCCCAAAAATCTATTTCTGCCAATGACCCATTTCAAATTTAATGGTTTCAAAACAAATTCAACAGTTGGATTAGATTTTAGATATATGAAGTTGGATTGATTTGGAAAAATAAAAACTAAGATTTACCCAAAAGAGGAAAGCAATATTCAGGTAAAAAATAAATCTCAGAATCAAAACACCATGGTAACACCCAAGCAACCAACACTCCCAAATCAATTAAACATACTCATACATACATATATAAAACAAGATTTCAAGGAAAACACAGAAGAATACCTCATTTCTGCCTCAAATGAAAATGAAAGATAACTTTGTGTATCAAGTATTGCAAGATCCCAAATTTGAACAGCAAAGCAACAAAACTATGCTATACCTCTTAAGCCATTGTCCACAAATTTATTCTTAGAAATTATTCTCATTTTTGTTGCCCAATTTGAAGGGTTTTCTCCTCTTTCTCCCAAGCAGAAAATTGCTTCACATCCAAGATAACTCTCCCAAAAAGGTTCAAAAGAAAGTATAAATATCAAGGGCAAAGTTGCCCAATTTCCCCTTTTTTAAAAAATAAATCTTGTTCCCAAAATTATATATACTCTCAAAATAATAAAATAAAATAAATAATTTCAATAAACAAGTTAGTAAAGCTCTCCAATTTAATTAATTTAAAATAACTTCATATCCAATATTTACAATAACACACAAAATGATAATTTAAATCCAATCATTAAAATACATGAGCTCCCCAAAAATGATTAAATAAGACTATAAGAGCTCATAAAAGGATTAATAGAATCATTTAAAATTTCTAAATGAAATATATCATTCCCTCGAATGATCAATAAAAATAATTTAAAATAACATATTTAAAACCCCATGGATATAACCATTCAAATCTCCCATAAATAAATGCTATAAATACCATAACTAAGACCACATCAAAACACTGACAACAAAAATATGGCCACGTAATAGATTCACGAAAACCATAAGAAAATACTTCAACAAGGCACACCGGTAAACCACATATGACCGAAGGGTGCTCCAGACTTTACCGTTAGGCAACCAGATGGTATGACAACATGGGAAAAATGCACTAATAAGGTACAATAGGCTAGGGTAGGGGACATTTGGCTTGTATGACTACCTCCAGTTACGACCATCAGGGAATAAGAGTATGCTCAGGCCTGTGAATCTAGGCGGAGTCGATACTCAGTACCTGCATCACTCCAATTACACATCAAAGTACATGTACATATAACACGTATCATATAGTTGAAACAGATCAATCATTAGGAAGAGGGTCATGATTTCATAAGCCTCTCAGATATGAGTGTTACGACATCATCCCTTTCCTTTCCCTAATCATACAAAAATAATGATAACATTATATAAACATATAAGCATGTAACTCAACATAATAAATAATCATGATAATCTATCGCATAATCATCAATGTCTCATCTCATTATGATAAAATTTATAATGTTAAATCAAAATTAAAATACCATCTTACCCAAGCTGGAGTTAGAGAGGTGTTACACTTATCTTGTTTCAAAGCTCCCATTTTGGAATAAGCAGGGAGGATGTTGACAAAGGTTCTGGAATTTGGCTTTACATTTACAAATTGTATTCGCTTGAAAGTTTTTAAAGACTTTCCACAAAATTCATTTTATGCATAGCTATTGTAGATGTCCTTAAGATATATGACAAAGGTGTATATACAATTTGAGATCAATTGATAAGCTAAGACATGTAATGTTGATCTGATCTACATTTTACTTAAGATATAATTTTGGTGTGTTGCTGAATTTCATAGTTCAATAATTAGGATTCTCAATGATCTTTTATACCCAAAGAGTATGTGATAGAAATAATTTAGGTAGTCATGTTGATTAGTTTGACAATTTGAATTATCTTGAGTTCATGAGTACATAGTGATAAGTTTTGACAAATAATATAATTTTTTGTTGCATTTTTCAGAGAAACAAAGGCCTCTTTTGATTGTAGTAGAGGATGTAGAGAGTGAAGCATTGGCTACTTTGATCTTTGAACTTGATGATTTTTTACTAAATTGATAATGTTTGAAGTTTATTTTTCTTTCTTAGTATTGTCGATCCTCTAAAATTTATTAGAATTGGATTAGTATGATAAAAATCTTCTTCCAAATATGCTTTTGATGGATGTTATATCTACTTTTGATACATTCACTGTATCTAGTGCCTAAGTTTAGGGTGCCATAGTTGGAAAAGGAAAACAAAATATTTGAATTCTATCCTCTTTATTATTTGACTTTTTTGAGTTTTTGATGTGCAAATTTTGAAACCTTATTTTTAGGTTTTAGCTCCAAATTGGAGAAGTGAAAGGTGAATACTAATGAGGAAGATTTTGGAGGAGTTGAAATCAATAGCTACTAGAAAGTTGTGGATTTGCAAGGGGATTAAATTGGTCGAGCCCATATAGGAGGTCAATATTCTTTCAAAAGGACTATAGTTAAGAAAGGGAAAAACAATATAAGTATATGAAAACAGTAGTAATTTTTTATATAGTTTCTGTAAGTTGTACAGCTGAGACATTGAATGTAACCAATGAGATTTTTATTTGCCAATGAGGCTTAATGAAATAAATTTTCAGAGTGGTTTTTTCTCCACTCATAAATACTATGTTGTGGCTCCTCTTAATTTGTAATTTTTTTGTGTCTAATAAATCATATTTGTTAAAGAATTTAAGTCTTCTTTTCATGGTGCTTCTTTTACATTTGAATATCCATGATACTTGAAGTTTTTATCCATAAATTTGTGAGGATTAATTAAGTTAGATTTGATTTGTAATGACTAAATATATGACTAAAGTAATGACTAAATTAATGAAAAAATTAATCACTAAATATATGACTAAAGTAGTGACTAAATATATCACTAAAGTAATGACTAAATATATGACTAAAATAATGACTAAATTAATGACTAAATATATGACAAAATTAATGACTAAATATATGACTAAAGTAATGGCTAAATTAATGACTAAATATATGACTAAATTTATGACTAAAGTAATGACTACCATGACTAAATAAATGACTAGTTAACAACAATACATGACTAAATTAATGACTAAATAAATCACTACCATAACTAAATAAATGGCTAAATTGGTGACTAGATCGATGACGAAATCAATGACCAAATTAGTGACTAAAATCAATGACTAAATAAATGACCAAAATTTTTTAGTCATAAATTTAGTGGTGTTATAAATGACTACAAATAAACCACTAATAGTCATGTGACTAAAGGTAGTCATTTATATGTAGTTTTTAGTAGTTTATTTAGTCATATATTGATGTTTATGTATACTAGTGTACTTATTTTTCTCACCTGGATCTGTTGCAGGTCTGAAGTAGAAGAGTGATAGAGGGGGGTGCTCTAACTAGATACCTTGAAGGTTTATTTGTAACTTTTCTAAGATAAAGGGATGAATGACACACTTACTCGAGGATCATGAAGAACTTATTTTTATACTTGCAATCCATCATGCTTTCTTCTTTGGCATGGATTTGATGAGAAAATTTCATTTTTTTCTTTGTTATTTTACTTAATTATATAAATATAGATATATATATATATATTTCTATATTTTAACTTAAAAGAGTCTAGTAAATTTAAGCCACTTAATAAATTTATTCTATAAATATTTCTATAGTATTTATATAACTTTATTTTTTTATATTTGATGGCTTAAGATGCATAAATTTCGCTAGTTGAAGAATAGGAATTTTTTACATGGTTTAACATATATCAAAAATGGATGCAAATGAAATCCAACATTTAGATTTCCCATTTTTTGACTCTATGTGACTTTACAAGAAATCCATGCAGTTTACAACTCTACGCAAATCTATCTTAAAGGTAGTCGCATACATTGCCTACATGGTTGTAACACTAAAGTATGAATAGTTGAGCCCACATTATTTTAGCATGGCTACATTTGCACACTTATTTTATGTTTCTAAATATTATAGGAAATATTAGGTAAAAAGGGGAATAATATTTCACACACCTATATCCCTGAATCGACTCATATTTTAACAAAGGGATATGAACCTTCCTTCTCCATTAAAAAACAAGGGTATGTGCAAGATCATGATGGACCAAAAAGTAGCGATATGTAAGCCATATGATGGCCCATGTGGCTGACGACATTTTTTTTACCCAAAATTGATGAAACAAAAAGGGTTTTTAGAGGATATTCTCAGCTTTCCACCAATATAAATTATGCTTTACTTTGAATTTAATAAATAATTATTATTAATTTTCTATTATAATTATGAATAAACTCCTGATTGATAGGCTGATTGAAAAAAATCTATAACTTTTAAATAGTACGACATTTTTTTAATCTAAAACATGTGTCACATTCTATGTTTTGCATACTATAGGATTAAAAAAAATAAAATTGAATTTCATGAATTTTTGACCAAGTTAAGGTGGTTAGACAGACGAGGTTTTATATTTTTTAAAAGTTGTAATAAAAAATTTATAATTAATTATTTACTTGGAAACAAATTATAAAAAAATATGCATCACATCAGGAAATGAGTACTCTACTTATATCTAAAATATTTAAATACTATTGCATTGAAATTTCAAATTTTCACCAAATAGATTTTTTTTTTTAATAAAGGTCTAGTAGTTTATAAACTAAATTCAATTTTCTATAGATTCTATTTTTACATTTTTTTGAAATAATATAGATAACTTGTACAAATTTTTATGTCAAGTTGTCTAACTCTGATTTTCTCTCTTTTTATTGCCACTTAAGGGCCTGTTTTTTCCATGATGATCATGCACATACCCACAAAAGGGAATTTTAAATCTAATAGCATATATTTCTTTGGAAATAGAACAATTTTTTTCCTAAAATCAAATCATGTTTCATTCTCAAGGCGGATATGACATAAACATGTTATATAGAAAAAAAAACAAAAGAAACAAATGAAGTAGCATTTCCACAACTCTTGTATATCGTTTTAGCACATAATTGTGAAATTCTTCTTTTAAACTGTATAAATTTTCCTTACAAAAAGAAGCATCATAATTGTTTTTTTGAAATAAAAGGCTTTACACCAACATATAATATTGATATAATAGAGTTTTACAAAATATAATTTCGATGACTGGAAATATAATACCTATCACTAACTTATGTAGTTATCCTAGAGATCCCTACCATTTGATTTTTCATTATTTACCTTATGTGGCATAGGAAAAATTCATATGAGAATGTTTGTACTAACTATATCTTAGTTTACAAAAACCAACTATATATCCAAAATGAGCTGGTAATATTTCAGCTTCTGAAGTATGTGCTAACTATCTATATGCAACCTATATGCTACAATATGTAACATTATCTACATACTATGTGTACCATTATAATGATTTAAACATTAGCAACTTAAGATATTTCTCTTTCTCCTTTTTTTGTTATCTACAATGGTGGAATATATTTCTTGTTAGAATGTGTTTCCTAGAACCTTTCAAATATGCAAAAAATTTATTCGTCCTCCCCTATTTGGGATATTGACTATGATTCCCAACATCTAAAATGAAATAGTTATATCTATCTAAAAATGAAGTAATACAAGATCTTATCTTCCATCTAATAGTCCAAAAACATTTTGAATAAGAATTTTATTACCCTATACTAGTTTATTTTATTTCTCTTTTATGCATCCTATTGTCATTAAAATTGAAAAAAAAAATGCATTTCTCGACAACTGCAATGTTACAATATATAACCATCCAACTATGTTAGATATTTTATCATAATTATTTTGTAGAAGGTGTTTTCTACAACTCACAAGGTAGACATGTTTTCTTCATTGCAATAAAATATAATACCTTCAATACTATATTCAATATTTAGAAAACACAATGGAGAGCACAGAAAGGAACAAGGTTTGCTCTTTTACACTTTCTTCCATGTTACAAAAATCATTAGCTTTCCATATCACAAAATAATTTTAAGAAATATAATGCATGATATACAACTTAGTAAGGCTTGCTCTCCACCATACCATAATGGTTTCATGGAGCCTCTTGGGCTCTATCCATACCCCCGAACAAGGAATTTTTTTTTCAACTCCATGATGATAAGTGGAGTCTTTTCTCATCTCATTTTTTTTAGCAATAGGCTAACACAGTTCAAATTTAATGTATCTAGGTTCTCTACATTATGTTTTCAATTATGATCCTTATAATATGGCACCTACTTACTATCAATAAACAAGGATAAACAAAAAAAAAAGAAAAAATTATCTTTATTTTAGGTGAAGTGATTAAACTCTTTGATCCATATTTTATTTCCATGCCAAGCCATCTTGATCACTATCTTCCCAAATAGGTGGAATCTACTAAGGTTCTCAAAAAGGAGAAGTGGGTAACACATCCACTCATCCTTCCTCTCAAAGATAAATAGGAGTTTCAACTTGAAACCTTTTAGATGAGGGAGGTGTGGAGACTACTTGAACCACCAAAAATAAAGAAGACAAAGATAATTCCCTAATGAGCCTCTAGGGTTTTTCACCCTAAAACCTAACTTTGAGAGAATGTGTATCTTACACAACTCTTTCATCTCAGGGTTCATTCAAAGGAGGAAGGGGGTTTGAGATTGGGGTTTTGTGAGGTGTGTGTTAATGCACTAAACTGAAAACCAAGATGTTTTATTAATGCTAAACTATGCAAATGTAAGGTGCTGGAAAACACAGTGATGTATGCAAACATAAACTAATAATATACACTAAACTATATAGAAATGAGAGAGTTAGGATGTGTGCACGTGGGATTGGAAGAAGGATCTATTGAAAGTCTGGAATGTGGCTAAACATGTTGTAGAAGCCAAGAGGGACAATTGTGCCAATGCAGGTGACCTAGTCCCAGATTACTGAAAACCGGTATGAAGCCTAGGTCTACCAAACGGGTATCCCATTCTTGGTAACTTATTCCTCTTTGAGATTTTTGGAGTTTTCGAAGAGGAAACAGAAGCCCTAGGTTTACACACTGGTTCTTCACAGTTTCTCGATTCTAAAACTCTGATATCTAGGTCTGAGAATAATTTTTCATGGATTATTTGATGTTGAAAGAAATGAGAGGTCTTCAACAAGTCTTCAAGGTCTTCAAAGTACATAAACCTACAATCACACAAGTAGAGAAGGATAAATTTTTTGAATGTTAGAGATTGGGGGTTTGCCTAAGTAAAACCCCTTTTAGGTAACCAAACCGAAGTGAATAGAAAATAATGTAATGAAATATGAAAAAATAAATTAATGGAGTGAGTTACCTTGCCATGATGAGAGACCTTGTATAGTTGCAGCAATCAGCCCTTGAATACTTCAGAAATGGTGTCTTGTTGACTTGGAAGAAGAAACCCTAGCTTGCTTGTGAGGAGAAGAAGTGGGTTGGCCAAGAGAGGTGGAGCAGAATGAGGGTACCTCCTTAGAATTTAAGGTTGCAAAGGTTATTTATACAATTTATGCCCTAACTTTCCTAAAATAAATTCATACTCACCGACCTTAGGGTTTTAGAGACCAAAATCCCAACAAAAAATAACTAAAAATTGAAATTTATTCCACATAGGACTAGGTTGCCCAAGGTGGTGACCTAGCCCACCTGGGAATTTTTATTGAATGTTGTGGACTAAAATATTATTATTTATGTTTTTTTGGATTGTCTCATGAAAAATCACTAAGATAGGATTTGTATGTGTATTTAGGGGTCATTTTGGCATAATAATGTGTAGTTTAAGTGATGAAAAGCCTACGAGAGTATGAAAATGCTTTGCCACACCTTACAACACTTCATCACAAGAATTGGAAGGGGGTTAAAATGGGTTGAATAAGTTCCAAGATCATAGGCCAAGGTCCAAATGAGTGAAAATGGTCAAGTTATACACTTTTTGGCAACACGTTTAGCCCCCACTTTAGTGAGAGTATGAACTTGCTTCAAAATTACACTAAAGTAGCCACATGATTTAGATGGTGAAGGATAACAAAGAAGAATGAGAAGAGAAGAAGGAGGTGGTAAAGCCCTCAAGGATTTGAGATTCTAAGTCAACTTGACATCACTGCGAAAAACATTGAAGGGTGAATGCATTGCGACAAGATGAGATACATGATCATGCAATGGAATTTTTAGTGTGAAGAGAATGATGAAAATATGTTCTCATTATGGGGCCACAAAACATCAAGTTGTCCATGGGGTGAGAAGTCCCAAAAGGTGAGAAACATATAGATGATTGGTATGTACTCAGAAAGGTGGCTATGGGGAAAGTTGTGCTACTTGTTGGACTTCCCACTCAAACTATACCAAAGTTATACCTGGTGATAACTTTCATAAGGCACCACAAGAGAAAGTGATGTTTGGAAATGATGATGTTTCAAAGGGATTTTTCTTTTTCCATGCAATGTCTCATCTTTGGAAACATTATATGCAATGCTACCAAGAGAGGTGCAGTGAAAATGTACTCATCTTGTATGCTAGAGAGGCAAGGGCTCATCTTGTATGCAAAAGAGGAAAAATACAAATGTCTCAATATTGAAAAATATTGTGTGTAATGTTTTCAAGAGAAGGAATCACAAGAAAAATAAGATCACATATTGAAATGTGAGTGGTGATGTATGTGCCCAATTTAAATGAATTATGAATCACTATACTATGAACAATTGATTTAAAGTAGAGATGAAAAGGACATGAGAGCTTATTCAAAAATCCCTATGCTGAGTCATATGGTTCTAAATTAAGTTACATCATGAGGATGGGTGTATGTTTGAGTCAATCTTAAGACAATTCATCCACATCCCAAGCTTTCTCTTATATGCTCATGAAATATTAACGACAAGTCGAGAGAGACAATGATAAGTGACATACGAGGGGAGAAAGGCTAACTAACCTCTTGCCCCCACTTAGTGTAGGACAAGAGTGAGCTGAAAGGAAGGGAAGGGATGAGAGGGAGGGTGAATTTTTATTAATTAGAGGAGTGAGGTTCACCCTCATGAGGGAGAGTGCCAACCTCCTTAAGATGTCATATTGTGGTACTCAAGTCCTTACACTCATTAGATTGATGACCATTAACTCGGTGGTAAGCACAAAATGAATATTTGTTGAAAATTTTTGTTTGAGTGTAGCGAGGGAGGGATATCAAGTGATCTTGGTGGATTCTCGACAAGATACCCTCTTGATTGAGGAAAGAAGGGGATCCTTTGATTGGAAAAAAGGAAGGATCTTGCTTAGTATGGGATGGAATACCTATGCAAGGCTCTATAGATTGGAAGATATTATACACTCTCTTAGAGGAGTGTGTAGTATCTGAATCTAGAGGAGGATGCGAGATGATGTTGGTTTCAAAGGATCAATTTCTAAGATTGGCTTGGAAGGGTGATGAGGAAGAGTGTTGGTGTGAGGGGAAGGTTTGATGATCTCGATGAAAGGGAAAAATTCAAGATCATGATGTGTTGATTTCATATTAGGCTCTATAGGGTTACAGATTCCTTGTTCATTAGCATCACAACATTTTCCACTATAGCCAAGTTGCTTCATGATCTCATAAAATTTTCCATAAAACTTTTTCAGCTTCTTTGGATTGGGTGAGGGGTCATTGTTTTCATTGGTGGTGAAAGTAGTTGATGTGGATGCTTTCAAAGAATTAGCCAAGTCTTCTATTAACAAGACTATGGGTCCCTTTGGACAGTCATTGGTTGTGGACTGGGAGTCACTGAGTAGAGGTGGGGTGAATTTTAAGGAACCCAAACCATTGTCAAAGGAATTTGGTTGTACGGGTTTGACTGGTTTGGTTGGTGTAGTTGTGAAGGGTTTGGATTTGTTTTTCTCAAGATGTAAGATAGTGTAAGTTTCAGGATCAACATCAAGTGTGTACACTTTGTTGTTGTAGATATACTCCATCTTTCGATAAAGTGTGGAAGGCACATCATTCATTGCATGAATCCATGGCCTACCTAAGATGAGGTTAGATGAAACATCATTAGGCATGACATGGATTGATGTGTCTAATGTGGCTACTCCCACTGTAAGAGGAAAATTTATCACACCAAGTGGTTTTTTTCCTACACTGTCAAATCCATAGATAGACAAGGAGGAAGGTTGGATGGTCAATCTATCAATATGAAGCCTATCCAAGAGATTGAAAATACACACATTGATAGCAGATCCATTTTCAACAAGTGTTCTCTTGATCCCTATGAATTTGTATTGAGATATGATCATGAAGGATTCAACATTGTTTTGCACTTCAAAAGGAGAGAGCTCACTTTGGTGCAAAATAATGTCAGCGTTTGAGCCTTGGATCATAGCTGAAATTTTATTAGTTTATGTATTTGAATGGATAATAATTTGTTGTAATGAATCTTGCATCATGTTCTGATAGTGAGGGGAATCTTGGATAAGGTCCCATAAAGATATTTTAGCGGGAGTATTCCTTAGTTGATCAACAAGGTCATACTCCCTAAGGAAGGAATTGAAGTGAGGGGTAGAATGAAGAATAGGAGAGAAAGGTAAAGATGTTGAGGTTGATGGTTGAGAATGTGGGTTGTTGTGAGTGTAATTTGTATGAGAAATGGTATCATGACTCAATTTCTACAACACATTAGGCTTAGGCAGGGAGAAAGGATGAGTTGAGGTTGAATAATATAAACATCCTCTTGGGAATTAGAGTCAATGTTATCCTTGGTTTGCATCATGATATCCACCCGAGAAGGAGAGTATTTAGGAGAACTACAAGCCTCATGTTCTTGACATGAAAGGCTTGGCTCTTCCAAAGTGACTTCATCACCAATAGAGGAGTGATCATTGATGGGAAAGGGAGGAGAGGGATGGGTAAGAGGGTATTCTATTTGATTTTTAAAGGTCTCATTCACTTGTTCCATATCATCTACCCTAGTAGGAGAGTATGGAAGAGGTTCATCACAAGGGAAGGAGGCATCAAGAGAAGATCAACTATGATTTTGAAATAGATTACCCCAAAGGGGAAGAGCATTAGGAAAGGGAGGGTTAATAGTTTCATGACTTGTACTAGGGGTACCTTCTAACACGAAACTATCCTATTTGCTTTGAGGAGGGATGTTAGGATATGGGAAAGTTTGAGAGTCATGGTGATGGTTAGAGAGATGAGGTAAGGTAGTGTCAAGAATTGTTTGTTGTTTAAGGTTTGGCAAAGGGCGATGAGGAGAGGGACAATCAAGACCCTAAATGCTTATAGCTTCTGTCACCAAAATACCTATGTCAGTAAAAGGAGAGGAATATGTAGAAGTACAAGTATGGGTGTTATGATTGTCAACACAAATTTCATCATCGAGGGGTAATGCAATGTTAAGAATAGTGTCCATTGTTAGGTTATTAACATGTTCTCTAATGAATTCATTATTATAATCTACATTGAACTCATAAGAAGGAATATTAAATTTATACAATCTATTTGAAACCAAATCAAAGTCACATATTTTATAAGAAAACATTGTGTTGAAGAGAGATGAAAGAGAAAGAAATGCAAGTATATAAACTAAAAGCTGGAAATGCAATTTTTCAGATCGAAAATAAGGTAAATTTTTTATTACACTATGTAACAATCTGAAAAAGAAATGTAATAAATGCAAAATTAAAGCTAAGCAGTGCATGAAATGGGCTCATCTAGACTAGATTTAATAAAATGCATGGTACAAAACTCAACCAACTAATATAGATAGGTAATGGAACATCACAAATGCTTAAACACTGAGTGTTTAGCTCTATAAAGGGTAGTTTTTGAACCTTGAAGGGACTAGGTCACCCTATGGCGATCTAGTCATCCTGATTATTTTTTTGAGATTTTTTAGTTCTAGACTGATATAGGTGGTTTATGTGTTGTACAGTGCATACCTAAAATGAGAATTCAGAATTTCACATAGTTTGTAATGATTTTTAATTGCAAAAATGTAACCTATGTGTAATTTTCACTAATGCAAATGTGAAAAACCCTAGAATGCACTTTCACTAATGCAAGATGTAATGCAAGTTGATCCTAGGATGAGGAAGAAGTTTAGATCAAAAAAGAGCGTGCAATAAATTTGGCTTCACCAAAATGAACCACCAAAATTAAAGAAGGGAAAGATAATTCCCCCAATGAGCCTTTAGGGTTTTTCACCCTAGAAGCTAACTTTGGGAGAATATCTATCTTTCACACCTATTTCATCTTAGGTTTCATTCAAAGGAGGAAGCGGGTTTGAGATTGGGGGTTTTTGAGGTGTGTGTGAATGCAATAAATTGAAAACCTAAATTTTTTATTAATGGTAAACTATGCAAATGTAAAGTGCTGGAAAACACAATGATATATGCAAACATATACAAGATGAACTAGTAATATACACTGAACTATATAGAAATGAAGGAGTTAGGATATGTGCACCTATGATTGGAAGAAGGATTTTTTGAAGGTCTTGAATGCTACTGAAAATGTTGCAGAACTTGAGAGGGACACTCGTGACAATCTGGGTGACCTACTCCCAAATTCTCGAAAACTAGTCTAGAAGTTGTTTTTGCCAAATGGGTATCAAGAAATGTAAAAATCACAAAATTTCCTTGATGGCACTCTCAAATTTTACAAATTTTAAGTTTCCATTTCAAAAATTTGCCTCTGCACTCTCAGGAGTGCGCTTGATAAACCTACCTAACTGACCTACTTTGGAGGGTTATATCTAAGAGCCTGTTGATTTTCAAGTAAAACCCCTTTGAAAAACCTCTTATGTGACCTATGTGAGTTTGAATGTCAAATTTTAGCTTCCCATGATGAGTTTTGACTAAGTTTTAAAAGTGAAGCTGGAGGGTTTTGGCACTATCTAGTTGTTTGCAAACTTTCAGTTTTGCAAAGTAGCCTCCCGTTCAAGCTTGTATTTTGTAACCAGATGATTTTGAAGATAAAATGATTGTTGATCTCAGTTCTACATACCTAAAATTACTCCCATGTTAAGTTTCAAAGCTTCAGGGTTTGATTTTCTATTTTTAACAAGTCGACCAAATGCAATTTCTTTAGTTTTGCACTTACATTTTTAGAAACCTTTCTAAGAGGCCAACTTTGAACATCAATATCTTGTGCAGAATCATTATTCAATATAATTACTTTTGCATGTGTTCTCGATGCACCTAAATGATCTATTGTGTCTGGTGGAAGCTCCCTAGGAGTCCATTTGGTATTTTTCCAACAAGGTGATTTGATCAGTTTTAATTGATTTTTGATCAGTCTAAGTAGGCAACTTTTCTGATTAATATTTTTCACCTCATGATTCCTTTTTCTGAATCATTCTTTGTACTCCATTCCTGGATCAAATCTCTACAAGCCTACAAGTTTTTATTTCTCCATGAGGTCAATTGGCTGCTTTGCAAAGGTGATTCCTGAGCCCACCTAGCTAGTTTTTCACATTGTGTAAACATGTCAAAAAACAAGTTTTAGTGAAAACCTTGTTCGACTTTTCACTTCATATGCACTCAAGAGCTATCTTAGATCATTGCAGGGTAAAAGTTGTTTGAAAATGAATTTTTTTTAGTCAGGTGACATGGGCCCGACATACTTTGCACTTATATGATGTAAATGTAGCAATGATCAAATCAGGTGTGGGAATCATCATGGTTGTTGATCTCCAATTTACAGTGCATCAAACAAGATGAACTCCTAAGGATAGTACTCAATTGTGTGAGTTTAATAGTAAGTCACATATTTTATGAATGCAATATCAAGATTTCGAGCCAAACATAGAGTCTTGCAGATGAGAGGGTTTTTCAAAATATCTGAAGATGTAAGTTCTTCATAAATCTTCTCTAGTAAAGGACTTGGAGAAAATTCATTGAATAGGTGGTGGAATCTAACTTGATTACCAAGAGATAAAGCCACAACATTATCAAATCTTGCTAAGTTGTTTGAGTAACTGCATAACAAAAATGAACAAATCATTTATACAAGGATAATGTTGTTCAGGTTGCTTTTTCATGTGATACATATTTATGTCTTGTAGCCATGTCTTATCCTTGAAGTGAGATCCAATCAAGTATCAAATATACACAATAGGAAGAGGACTACATCGAGTTAATGAGTATGTGAAATTGACAAGAAAAATTAATGAGGAAAGTGAACAATAGAATGAACAGTTAGCTTTGAGTGCTAAAGGAAAATGGTGTGGCATAAGTGAATTTATAAGAATACAAGGGGAAAAGTTTGTTCCAAACTATAGAGTTCATAATGGAGATCTTGAGTATTTAATCTAGAGAAAATACCATAAGGTTGAGAAGACAGTTTGGGGCCTACAGAATATAGAAAGTAAGTCTTTTATATAGGCTAACATTATTCAAATTCCCAGGTAATTTAAAATAGAGCAACTAGCATACAACATAGGACAATTCCTGAATTCCTCAATAACCACACACAACAATGAAAGCTTTGAGTATGGTGCAAATGTGGTGCATTACATTGGAGGAAGTGAACATGATCAAGATGAGATAGGAAGTTAATGAAAGAATCTTATTTCCCCACATTCAAGAGGATACTTCAGTTGATTGATAAGATAGAAGTAAAACACATAGGTGCCAAGACTTGCTCTATTGATATTGGTGGAAAGTTATAGAATGGTTTTGATGAAGCATTTTGTGGACAGGAAAATGTTTTAAGTGAAACATTTAACACATTATATGCACTTCGAGTGAGTAAAATAATGTGTAGCAAAGTAAAGAGCATAAACGGAGTTTTCACGGGAGCAAAGGAATTTTTCACACAGCTAGATAAAATGAAGAAATTCATCACATGGAGAAATTTTTAGTTGCAAAACAACTTGAGACAAAGGAAAAATTGGAGGAAAAATAAGTCTATTGCAGTGAGAGGAGAGAGGATTTGCAATCTTTTTTATCAACAAGAGAGAAAATTCTGGCTATCATCTACAGATCATTCTTTTGGAGCTTTCTTTCTTCTTCTTTATATTCTCTTTTTCTCTCATTGTAGGGGGTTCCCATTTTCTAAAAGCTCTGCAAGTCAGGCATAATCTCTGGGTATAATTATAATTCTAGGATGAATTTTAACTAAGTTCTTAATCTGAGGTGTCTGTGTTTGGAATTATTCTTTGATGATTATATTTTATAAAATGACTGTCTCTAGGGCTGAAATGTAAAGCTCTTTGAATTCAATAATCAAAGATTATTTGTATTTTTCATCCATATTTGATGCATTTGAGTTATATTTTTTATTTCCTACTATTCAAAGGATAGTGTAATTGCTTTAATAAATATGACAAGAGTTTTTTGTTTCCATATGGATTGCAAGAATGGTTATTTGATAAAGTTTTAGTGGTCTTTTTATCATAATGTGATAACATTTTTAAAGATCTTCAAAACATGCTTAACACTGTAAGATGAGGTGTTGGTTATATGAATCCAAAGCTCTTTCTTTTGGCACTGGTCAATCTTCATACTTCTCTTGTTTTCATTTTGGTCACAACTCTTTAAGTCTAAAAACCATTTCAATTTTACTTTGTTGAGTTATGTTTGTCATGTTCTCCATGCTAGTTTATGAAATTCACTCAATGTCTTGCTAATGTTGGGTGATATTTTATGCTCCTCAACGTAGTTTTGTGAGAATATTATCTGTTAAGAAATATCCTATTAGTTGTTTGTTTGAATCTTTAAATGTTTCTAACGGGTGACCCCCTTAGGTCCTATAGAGCCTGAAGTGCAAGGGAAATGTGTTTTAATCCCATTTACTAGCAGTTGGCCAAATCCATCTTTCAATTTGAACATAAGAAATTGGCTATTCTTTAGGATTGATTTCACCTATTGATTTGGAACACCAAAAAAATTGAAAATCTGCTAGGGAGAAGCAAAGAAATATTTGTTTGCATAGAGTCAAGTAGTTGGTGGATCTGAACATCTTTGCTTAGATAATTGAAAAGTTCTTGAAGCTCGAAAATATTTTATTGCAGCAAAGATCAAAGGATTTGAGTGTGACTCTACTGTTGGAGAAGAGCAATAATGATATTTACTCTTGAAATAACTTCGGGTGGTTTGAATTTTATTCCTCTATGAAAGGAGCTGGCGACTTTGTTCAAAGAACTAGTTGAATTGTGAAAAAGATTTCTAGATTTGTAGAATTTGTAGTCAAGAAGAAAGGTTAACAACTGCTACAAAGTTTCTAAGTATTATCATAAATCTAAAGAAAGAATTATTCTCTTTGAAATAATTTTATGAGAAATCTTCAAGGCTTGAGATGATAAATAGTTCCTTATTAGATGAAATTGCATTAAGGCAAGGAATAGTTGTAGTTATTTTCATACTTCTAATATGAAAAATTTGTAATGATCTAAGAGGTATGCTAAGTTTTCAATTATGCCTCTCAGAAAGCTTCAAGGCATAATGTTTCAATCTATGTTTTAGAATCATGGTTGAATTAGTGAAAGATGCATTTGATAACCATGTATGAAGTTGATAATGATAGAACATGAATGTAAGAAGGTTTTCCTATGAAATATTAAGTGAAAGTATGCAGGGTAAACGATCTTCACCAAGGCCTCAAAGGGATTTTTTTAGTGAAAGGTATATGCCATTGGTTTTTAGTGGTATAAAGGTTTCCCAAATCTGATTCCTAAGACCGTTAGGAAATATTTTCCGAAATTCACAAGGAAGAATTTAGAATCAACTTCTAATCATTTTCTAAAGGTTTCTATTGGTTCATGGAATCAGTTTATGACAACCTTTGTTTAAAAAATTGGTGAAAGGGTAAATCCAAGTGTGGTGAGAAAGAACTTTATGAATATCCATAGAAGTGAAGATGAGTGTGTTCTTTTTTCAATCTCCGATTTTCCAAGGCAATAAGACAAATTCTAGAAAGTATGAGACCAAATTATTCTAAATGTTTGGTCATGTACTTAGGTGCATTTGAAAAAAGGATGATCTACCTATTACAAGATAAAGAGCCTACAACACTGCAATAGGCATATCAGAATGCCATGGATATTGAGAACAATTTGATGTACTCAATGATGAAAGGGTACTTGGTTGTAAGTGTACGTTATTTCAGCACACCTTATGCAAATATAATTTATTCAACATATAATGGAAATGATTTTCAGGACAACAATGCTTCGTCTATTATGATTCCTTTATCAGCACACTGTGAAGACCATGGTGAGCTTGAAGTTGACCATTAAAAAAAATCGAGTAATGTTGAACAAACATCCTTCGTTCAAGCATTGGCTGCAATGAAAAGACACAAGGGAGAATGACCCTATGACTTATTCTCAAGGTTTTTGGATGCCTTGTCGGAGGTCCCCAAAAATTTTAGACCTGAAGATTCAATTTGAATTGATAAATTTTTTGATCTCTGTGATCCTAAGCTGAGTAACTTGTTGAAGGAGTTGAAGCCTCATAGTTTTGAATAGGTTTTTGATTGGATAAAGATTTTTAAAGGAGCATAGTAAGTATGCACATAATATGATGCTTCAAAATGAAGACAACAACTATCCTCTTGAGAAAATTTAGATAAAAATACAAAAAAGTGAAGAGAATATGTCGGAAGAAGAATATCCATATGGTCATTAGCTCACAATCAGCACATGTGCAAATCCTTGGAGCAATGAGGAAGATGAAGACACATCGGATGATGACTACAGTAAATATGCAACAATGCTCCACCTGTGATATCTCAAGTGATGGAGAAATAAATAAGATACAAAATGCTATACCATGCCTTATTGAGATCAATAGTTACAATGCATGTGTTGTTGATATGTTGTTTCTTGTAGCGAAGATCGTGGTGACAACTCAACTGATTTCCTTTCTAATGATTTTCGATGCTCTTATGAGGATGACCTAGAGGTATGTTCTTCACACAAAGTATGTAGTGATATAGATATTGATGAAGAAACTTGTTCACAAGTGAATGACCAAATTAAATTTGATGCATGCTTGGGATGTAACACAAGTGTGCTATCAATGGATCATGTTCATGGTGTTAATGATGAAGAACCTGAAGATAAACATATGTGTATTCAGTTTTCTGATCTAAAACAAAATTCTATAAATGCTAAACATGTTGATGAATGTGCCTATGCCCTTGCTCCTCATGATTGTTTATATGAAACAGAGATGGAAATTTTTGTGATACATAAAGAGGATGATGATATACATGATTATGAAATAAGGGATTCAAATTGGGTTAATCAAGTAGCATGGTGTGAAAAATATATGGATTTTGAGTCAACACTATTACTCATGAATGAAATTGAAGAGCTTGTTGATTCATGTGACAAAAAAGTTACAGATTGGGTTAATACTGTAAAAATTATTGATCCATGTCTAGAGCAACCAAGAAATGGAAATAGTGATGAATCTCATGTTAATGAATGTGAATTTTAGTACAATTTATTCTTCTTTGATGCTCCTGACATCTAGAGTGTGCACATGGACATGTCCTCATCCCTTGAGGAAAGCATTTATTTGAAATAAAATGAGGATTCAAATTATATTGCTAGTTCGATGAGTTTTCAATTAGCAGTGAGCCTTTCACTTTTGGGTTAGCAACTGGTATTGCACATGAAGTTACAAATGCACATGGGTGTCCTTCTATTGTCCCTATTGATGTTGAGTTGTTTGAGCTTGCTTTTGAGGTATTTTGCATTGAGCTAAATGATGGTGTGAAAAATGCATCAGAATATGTTTTTGAACTAGAGATGAGTGAATTTAATCATCTCTTGGATGTTGATGATGCATATGATCCATGTTTCTATGATACTAAGCTATGTTCTAATGTGCCTAAACCAAGGTGTCAAAGAATATGCCCATGTCTCAGTAATCAATGTAAGGACACTCCAGAATATACATATTTTATCTTTGACATATTTGAAGATGATTTGCATGACACAAAACAAGTTGTTTATGAAATTTTGTAGTTTGATGTGCAAACTGATTTTGATGCCAAGGTTTGTGATGTCAAAGACCAAATGGACTATGAATGCTTTTATTTCTCAATTCTAGTGAAACATGATGATAAGCTAACCAAGGTAAAATGAAACAATGATTATGAATTTTAGTTAATGTCAGATTGCATATTGCAGATTGATAGAGTTGGTGGCATTGGAAAACATAGTGTTATAGTGGGACATCTCAACGACCAAGCTAATTTGTCGGTAGTTCATGATAGTGTTTTTAGATTTGTCCTATGGAAGACAGTAAAGAATAGAGTGTTTGATAGAGGTAAATACTAAATTCACCTTTTCCACTTGGTGGCACGGGGTTACCAGGTGAACTGAAAAATCAGAATGAATAAAAGAGTTGTTTTAGAACACCTAATGGACTTAGCATTTAGTCTACTTACCAAGAGATCTAGAATATTTCTATTCCCATAGGGGGCATACATCCCCAATCAGATTTATTGATGGAACTCTCAAATTTTGCAAATTTGAAGTGTCCATTTCAAAAAATTTCCTCTCCACTCTCAGGAGTGCACCTAATAAACCTGCCTAAGTCACTTACTTTGGAGGGTTATATCTTTGAGATTGTTGATTGTCAAGTAAAACCATATTACAGACCCACTCATGTGATGTATATCAGTGTGCATGTGAAAGTTTAGCTTCCCGCTATGAGTTTTGACTAAGTTTTGAAAAGTGAAGCTGGAGGGTTTTGGCACTGTTCTATTGTTTGCAAACTCTTAGTTTTGCAAAGTACCCTCCCACTCAAGCTGGCATTTTGTAACCAAGTGATTGTCAAGATAAAATAAGTGTTTCTCTTAGTTCTTTAGACCTAAATGTGTTCCCATGTCAAGGTTCAGAGATTCATGATTTGATTTTCTATTTTTAGAAAGTCAAAACCAAATGCAATTTCTTGAGTTTTGCACTTGCATTTTCAGAAACCTTTCTAAGAGGCCAACTTTGAACATCAATATCTTGTGAAAAAAATTGATTCAAGATAATTCCTTTTGTACATGTTCTCAGTGTACCTAAATGATCCACTATGTCTGGTGGAAGCTCCCCAAGAGTTGATTTGACCAGTATTTTTTCCAACGAGGTGATTATATCAGTTTTAATTGATTTATGAACAAGCACAGTTGCAAAAAGTCTGAGTACACAAATTTTTTTATAGATATTTTTCACCTCAAGATTCCTTTTGCAGAAATAGTTTTTGCACTCCATTCCTAGACTGAATTTCTACATCCTTGCAAGTTTTTATTGCTCCATGAGGTCGTTTGACTAGTTTGCAAAGGAAATTCCAAAGCCCACCTAGCTAGTTTTGCACATTTTGCAAACATGTCAGAAAACAAGTTTTAGTAAAAGCCCAGTTCAAATTTTCACTTCAGATTCAATTAGGAGCTATCTTAGATCATTTGAGGGTAAAATTTTTTTGAAAATGATTTTTTTTTAGTCGGGCCACATGGGCCCGACATGCTTTGTACTGTTATGATGTACATGTTACGATGGTCAAATCAGGTGTGGGAATCATCATGGTTGTTGATCTCCAATTTTAAATGCATCAAAAAAGATGAACTCTTGAGGATAGCTCTCAATTGGGTGAATGTAATAGTAAACCATATAGTTTAAATATTCATTCATACTTTATGAATGCAGCACCAAGATTTCCAGCCAAACATAGAGTCTTATAAATGAGAGGGTTTTTTAAAATATCTGAGGATGTAAGATCTTCATAAATCTTCTCTAGTAAAGGACTTGGAGCAAATTCATTGAATGGGTGGTAGTATTTCACTTGATTACCAAGGGATGAAGCCACAACACTATCAAATCTTGCTAAGTTGTTTGAGAAACTACATAACAAAAACGAACAAATCATTCATAAAAGGATAATGTTGTTCAAGTTGCTTTTTCATGTGATACATATTTATGTCTTAAAGCCATGGCTTATCTTTGAAATGAGATCCTATCAAGTTTCAAAAATACACAATAGGAAGAGGGTTACATCGAGTGAATGAGTATGTGAAAGCTACAAGCAAAATTAATTAGGAAACTAAACAATAGAAGAAATAGTTAGCTTTGAATCCCAGAGGAAAACAATGTGGCATAAGTGTTTTTATAAAAATACAAGCGGAAAAGTTTGTTCCAAAATATAGATTTCATAATGGAGATATTGAGTATTTAATCTAGAGAAAATACCACAAGGTTGAGAAGACAGTGTGTGGCCTACCCAATATAGAAAGTAAATCTTTTATATTGGGTAACATTTTTCAAATTCCCAAGCAATTACCAATAGAGCACCTAGCATGCAATGGAGGAAAATTCCATGAATTCCGCAATAACCACACACAACAATGCAATCTCTTAGTAGGGCACAAATGTGGTGTATCTTATGGGACGAATTGAACATGATCAAGATGAGATAGGAAGTGAATGGAAGAATCTTATTTCCCCACATTCAAGAGGATACATCAGCTGATTAATAATATAGAAGTAAAGCCTACGAGTGCCAAGACTTTCTCTGTTGATATTGGTGGATAGTTAGAGAATGACCCTGACCATGATGAAACTGTGAGTATCTCTGTCACCGTAGACACCCACCTTGATGTACACAAGAATTCTATACGCAATAAGAGCTATGTAGCAGTGTATGGGAATCCATCAAATCAGAGATAAAAAATTTGATAGCCAAAAGAGATAAACACATTTTAGAGGGATTCAATTACTTCAGTATTCATTTGAAGGGCATGCTTGAAGTGGGAAGGCTACAAATGTGGAGTTTATGAATATCCATGAAAGCATAAAGAATAGTTATGTTGAAAAGATCTCAGAAAAATTTAATGGCCACACGCCAAGCTAAATGGGATACCATAGAGATGACAGATTTGAATCTCACGATGCCTCCATGGAACACCATCATTGCATGAATGTGATCTAGCGTAGGGTGTGTATGCCCACCAAAGCATGGTGAATTGAGGCCGATATAAACGTGTGGAGGAGATCACCACTGGCTGAAAGCGTATAAAATGGAATTGTTGGAAAGATATCAGAAACTTCTCTAACAAAGAACTTTCACATGCCAAGGCTCAAGTCCAAGAGGAAATTGGTGCAACATAGACAACGACATATTCATAAAATGGATTTGCTTTTTAATTTTTTTTCAAAACCTAAAAGGCAAATGGCACTACCAACTGATGAAAGGTCGATGTGAATGTTGAAGGCAAGTAGAAGAGGGCTCAATGGATGTGCAAAACCATCAAGGTTGTAGAAAGGGGCCATTGTACCTATTATTAATGGTGGTTTCAGCATTGTAGAGGGAAGTATTTACAGAGTAAATACATAGGTTGCTAATGGTGGCCATCGTGAATGCACCAGAAATAGAGCATTGATGAATGAAGATTAGGGTACAATGAAATTAATGGGTAGAATTGAATAAAGGAACAAACAAGCCATGTTGATAGATCTCGCGTACCACGCGGGGCCAAGAGTGATGTCACCCAAAAGGCTGCGAGGTGCGCAAGGTAGGTGTTGATAGTGGTCCCAGTAGAAACATGCTCGATGAAGGTTAAAGAGACAAAACTCTTAAATACAAAGCTATTCCCAAGGGAATTTTTACTTAAAAAATTTGCTCAAAGGTCCAAAATAAAGAATTGCATGATGTTGGGTAGTAAAGCTTAAAGAGGTGAATAAAAGCATGAGTAAAATAAAAAAAATTCTCCCAAAGGTTTTTTAAAACAAATATTTTAAATGAAGTGTTTTGGGGATAGGAAAATGTTTAAGTGAAATATTAAAAAAATTATATGCATCTAGAGTGAGTATAATAATGTGTAGCAAAGTAGAGAGCAAATATGGGAGTAAAGGCATTTTTCACACAATTGGATAAAATGGAGAAATTTTCAATTGCAAAACAACTTAAGAAAAAGGTAGAATTGGAGGAAAAATAAGTCTATTGCAGAGAGAGGAGAGAGGTTTTTCAATTTTGTTGATCTACAACAGATAATTTTCCATCTATCATCTAGACATCATTCTTCTGGAGCTTTCTTTCTTCTTCTTTATATTCTATTTTTCTCTCATTGTAGGGGGTTCCAATTTTTTGAAAGTTCTGCAAGTTAGGCAAAAGCTCTAGGTATAATTCTAATACTAGGATGAATTGTAACTAACTTCTTAATGGAGGTTTCTGTATTTGGAATTATGCTTTCATGATTATATTTTATCAAATGACTGTCTCAGGGCTGAAATGTAAAGCTCTTTGAATTGAATAATCAAAGATTATTTGTATTTTTCATGCATATTTGTTGCATTTGAGTTGTATTTGTTATTGCCTACTATTCAAAGGATAGTGTAATTGCTTTAATAAATATGACAAGAGTTTTGTGTTTCTAGATGGATTGCAAGAATGGTTATCTGATAAAGATTTAGTGGTCTTGTTATCATAATGTGGTAACATTTTCAATGATCTTCAAAACATGCTTAACACTATAAGATGAGGTGTTGGTTATATGACTCCATAACCCTTTCTTTTGGCATATGCTTCTATTTTTTTTAGTTTGCTCCCAACTCTTTAAATCTAAAAACAATTTCAATTTTGTTTTGTTGAGTTATGTTTGTCATGTTCTCCATGCTAGTTTCTGAAATTCACTCAATGTCTTGCCAATGTTGAGTGATATTTTATGCTCCCTAGCATAATTTTGTGAGAATATTATTTGTTAAGCAATATCCTATTAGTTGTGTGTTTGAATCTTTAGATGTTGCTAAAGGGTCACCCCCCTAGGTCCTAAAGAGCCTAAAGTGGAGGGGAAATGTGTTTTAATCCCATTTCCTATCAGTTGGCCAAATCCATCTTTGAATTTAAACATAATAAATTGGCTAGTCTTCAAGATTCATTTGATCTATTGATTCGGAACACCAACAAGCCTATCAAGAGGGAATAGGTTTCCATTCTTGGCGACTTAGTCCTCTTCAGGAATTTTGCAATTATTGAAGAGGAAACGAAAGTCCTAGGTTTGCACCCTAATTCTTCATAGTTTCCCACTTCTAAAACTCTAATATTCAGGCCTAAGAGTGGTTTTTTGTGGATGATTTGACCTTTCAAGCAAGTAGAGGTCTTCAACAAGTCTTAAAGGTCTTCAAAGTACCTAAACATGTGATCACACAAGAAGAGAAGGAGAAAAATGTTGAATGTTAGAGATTAGGGGTTTTCCTTAGTCAAACCCGTTTTAGGTAACCAAACCAAAGTGAATAGAAAACAACGTAATGGAGTGAGTTACCTTGCCATGATGAGATACCTTGTGTTGTTGCAACTGTAATACCCCTCTATTTTGCTTCTTGTTCGGTTTGCTTTATGCGATGTTTGGTTGCAGTTACTTTGATACTGGATACATTTTGTTATGATGTTTTGATCGCTACTATTGAACAACAACTATTATTGTGGGATGTAGTTATCTAATTATTGTTTCACATGCATTATGGATTAATGATGTTGTAGAATTAACAGGAGATGTTATTATGAGATTATTGGATTATGATGGAAGTGTCAGTTTTGATGAGTGTATGGGTGAAGAAGACGGTTTCACATCACTCTCTTGTGAGCGCCCTACGAATCCGTAATTTCTTCTTCATGGTGTTTTTTATATGCTGGGTATATTATATGATGTTGTTTACTTGGTTGCAGGATTGCAGGTACATGACATCGACTCCACTTGGTTTCACAGGTTTGAGCATGTCGATCCAACGGTTAAGTTGAACGGGAGATAGTAGCTAGGGAACATGTGTCAAGTTTACACCCTAGCCTTAGTGTGTCGTTAGTTGTGTGTGTCGAGTCATTGTCTATCTCACTTTAATATTATTTAATTCTGAAGGATTATTGATTTGGAAATAGATATTTAGAGTAATTGCATTTAAATCATGTTGATGGTTATTTAATTTAAATAATGCAATGTGGATAAAAGTTTATATTTAAATTAATTAATTATATTTAGGGTATTTAATTAATTAAATTTAACCCAAGGGGGTTGAGTTTAGTTATTAAATAATTAAATTAATTAATTAAATGTGATGCAAGAGAATGAAAGGAAATAAAAGAATTAGAATTAATTTTGGAATTTAATTCCAACGTGTGGGAATTAAATTAGAAATTGTAATTAAATGTTTATTTGGGAAATTGGTTGCAACTTTGGAAATTAATTTATTATTTGAAATTGCATTTTAAATTGAAATTGAAATTAATATCCAATTTGCATGTAATGTGAATTAGGGTTGTAAAAATTGAAATTGAAATTGAAATAGAAATATCTAATTTGCATGTAATGTGAATTAAGGTTGAATTAGGTATTTTTGATTTATAAGAATATATGTTTTAATTTTAGGGCAAGGGAAAGGGATTTTAGAAAAAAATACATTTTTAGAGCAGGGAATAAATTTTGGAAAATTTGCACAAGGGTTTGAAAAAAGTTTGATTGTAGAATTGATTGAAGGAAAGATTGTTTGCATTTGTTGGGTTTTGGATTGGATTCATTGGAGGATTGAAGAAAATTCAGGAAATCCTTGGAGGAGGCTTGCATCAGAAATTCATCTCTTCCTGTAGCTTCTTGTACTAGGTTTTCTTCTTTGTTTTTTATTGTTCTTGATTGTTTTTCTTCAAAATAGTAGTGATTAAAGATTTGTTTGTTAAATCTATTTTAGAAAATAAATTTAATATTAGAAGAAAAGAATTAAATAAATTTACAGCTTTTGCTTGTGAAAACCTTAGTTGAATTTAAATTATTTGGGGAAATTGATTTTGTTGTTATTGAAATCAAACATAGAGATTGAACAATGCATTTAGAATGTTTTAGAAAATGAAACCTTCTGTTTATTATTAAAAAATGGATTTTAAAATCTGTAGCATAGTTATATTTTTCATGGTAAAATGGTCTGGTTGTGTCATCTATAACTTCACTTTCACAAACTGGGTTATTAGGAAATGTAAAGGGTTTTTGCATTTTGAAATTTTCTTATCCCTGTCAAAACATCGCAAATACCCAGATCACAGGATTAGAGTTATGCTTGAAACATGAGACTGCTGTTAAGTTATTTTCCCATGGCTGCTCTGAAAATAAAATAATAATAAATTAATATTTATAAATATTAATATTCTATATATTGTTATTATAATATTAAAATATTATTTAATAATATTTTATATTATAATTTATAATATTAAAGTATTATATTTATTTATATTATTTTAAATAAAATTGGGTATTATTAGTGTTCTAAAAGAAATGATTAGTATGTGTAGAAAATGTATAGAGAAAGATATTTTTTTAATAAAAGTAATTACTTGATTTAAAAGGAAATATTTATTTTGTTAATATGATTGAAGAAAATATATTGAAATGTATATATATATCCATGAGTATTTTCAATTAGTATTTATCTTGTTTTATCTAAGTGCGTATAATTTAGCTTTGCATGAAGAATTTAAATGATAAGTTTTGAATGTATGGTCAAAATTGATAAGGAAAAAGATATTTAAATATATTGAAGAATTATAGAAACATTTATATTTAAATGTTTGTTTTAATTAATGAGATTTAATTAGAAACAATATGAATGCGTGATTAAATAGATAAGCCAAAAGATATTTTTATACATTGATGAAATTGCATCTTTTAAAATGGATAGTTGAAGAGACATAGACTCTCGATAGAAAATTGAAAAAGATTGTTTGCAATAGTGTTAGGTTGTATTAGAAGTAAATTTAGGAACTAACTATATTGAAAAAGGCAAATAGTTATTATGTTTTATGTAGTTCCATAGAGTAATCTAGTCATTGTGAATGGAATATTAAAGAATATATGTAATTAAATTTATTAATATATATATTTGGTGTCTATATAATATGAAGCATATATATATATTAAGTGTAAAATTCATTATCCTATTTTATTTTAATGAGATGCATGCAATATATTATTGAATAGAGATTTAAAAATGGATTGATTAGTGTATATGAAAAATGGATAGAGAAACAATATGTTATTATATTAAAGTGATTGAATGTTTTAAATAGAAAATTGAATGAGATGTAAGATTTTGTTAGGAAATGGAAAGAGTTTACTTGCATAGATTGGTGTCGATTTAAAAGTAAATTAAGAATTTGTTTTATTGATGAGGCAATCAATTATGTTATTTATTAATTTATATTTAGATTAATTGAATCATTGTGATTGGATTATGAAAGAGATATGGATTTAGTATATCCAAAAGTAGTATCTTCCTCATGATTATCTTAAAGGATTTAATTCTCTGTATTCGGTAAAAGGAAGTAAGTTTAATTGTTTTAGATTTCCAATAATGAAAAGGGAAATAGGGTTTATGATTATTTTAAATGATCTAGTTATCGTGTCTTTGACTTTGTCAACACTACATATTGAATGAGTATGGATTTAGAAAATCCAAATATTAGATCCGATTGATGACTTGAATGCTTTTGTTGCAGTGTCGTCAAGTTGCATTGTTGGTTTTGAGATTTAGTGTTAGTCCTAAATTATATGTCTTCCAAAAGATCTTAGAGGATAAGGGTTGTTGAATCTTTTTGCCATCCAATTGTTTTCCCTTGGGTAGTGCATGGTGTCTTTTCAATTTTTACCTCGTTTTCACGAACGGGGATGTTTGCACCTCCTTGGTTTAGGAGCAGATTATGGGATCCATGTCTCCTTGTATGGAGTGACCTTGTTATGTAGTTTCATCTTGTTGCCTCCAGTGAAAGGAGTGGACTATGTGTTATTGCCTCCAAGATGTTTGGAGTGAGATCTTTTGTACCTCCTGTGAAAGGAGTGGACTATGTGATTGTTGCCTCCAAGATGTATGGAGTGAGTTCTATTATTTGTATCCTCCTTGTGTTGGAGTGGATTATGATGCCTAGTTGGTATGCACTTGTGGTTCCCTTGGTGGGTTGTTTGGGTGTGTGTTGTCCAATAGAAGAGTGGCTTCTGTTAGGCGCCAGAGCCCAAAGAGGTAAATTGGATAACCTTCAGGAGTGATTTAAACAACTGATAATTAAAATAATGTACTTAGAAGATTAGGACTAACTTCTCACTAATCAAGATAATTTAATCCTCACTCATAGACACAAGGGCTTGTTTAGACTTGGGATGAGTGAGAAGGTCTGGAATGGCAAGATCAACTATTTTGTCCTTGCGAGAGATAGTTGATTCCGCATGAGTGAGTATGAGTGCCGGGATTCAGTTGAGGCCACCAAGATTACTTGTGCCGAAGCCTATGAATAATGCCTAGAGGAGATCTCATAACAAACCTTGTGATGACACTCTATCTAGGACAATTGTTGTTAATTGTTTTATATGTATGGTTTTGTGAAAATACTTGATCTATTTTATGTCTGGAAGCAATGTGACCTATGTCAGTGATGTGATTTTTACTTGAGTTGAGCTGAAATTGTACTTATTGATGGCATTTATTTGGTTATGTCAGTTTGAGTCAGTATCAGTCTGCCTTTGGTTAGAGGTAGTAGAATCTTTGTCCATGTTACTTTGTTACTATCTCCTAGAATGGGGGGTGGGCCTTCGGGTACCACATTGGTAGGGTGGAACATGCACCAAAACTGTTGGATCCCCATCAATCTTCAGTACTTGGTGGTGAGACATCTAGATGGACAGCTCGCGGTTCTTGTTGTAATTTCTTGCATTGTAATATTTCAGTTTGTATATGATACTTTATCCCTCTTATGTTTATGAGGTGGAAGTTTGTAATTGTAACTTTGAGTACTATTGCCTCATTCTGGGAATGAGTGATGTAACTATTGGTTTAAGATAATGATTATGAGATTGTATCTTGGTTGATTATCTTATTAGGTTATGTGGTATTCTTATAATGTATGATGTTTATATCATAAAGTTCATAAGGCTATGGTTATATGTAATATGTATGTGTGGGTTTAAGTAATCCTAACCTTGTAGCCTTAGAGGTTGTTGTTAATTAGTAAGTGAATGTGTATGTAAAATTCACTTTATAAAAAAAATTGGTTCGCTTATGATGTTAATTGCAACTTCCTTTAAGGTTACTTGGCGGGGCATTATAGCAACAATCAACCATAGAATGCTTCAGAAATGGTGTCTTGTTGACTTGGAAGATGAAACCCTAGCTTGCTTGGGAGGAGGAGAAGTGGGTTGAGAGAGAGAGAGGTGGAGAAGAATGCGGGAAACTCCTTATAGATTAGGGTTTAAGAGGTTATTTATACAATTTATGCCCTAAATTTCTTGAGATAACTTCATACTGACCGAACTTAGGGTTTTAGAGACCAAAATCCTGACAAAAATTAACTTAGAATTGAAATTTATGCCACATGGGACTAGGTCACCCAAGGTGGCAACCTGGTCCACCTAGACATTTTCATTGAATGTCAAGGATTAAAATATTATTATTTGTGTCTGACAGGATTGTCTCATGAAAACTCACTAAGATAGGCTTTGTATATATATATTAAGGGGTCATTTTGGAATAATAATATGTAGTTTAAGTGATGAAAAGCCTAGGAGAGTGTGAAAATGGTTTGCAACACCTTACAAAAATTTATCACAAGACTTGGAAGGGGGTAAAATGGGTTGAAGAAAGTCCAAATGAGTGAAAAGTGTCAAGGTATATACTTTTTGGTGACACAGTACCTCCCTCCATCAATGAGAGTATTTTTCTTATTAAAGAGGATACATGCAATTGGACAACCCCCTCCATCACTTCACCCTCATCCTCCTTCAAAATTCGTCACTCATCATTATGAGGACTTTTTAGGAGTCAAATCATGTCCTTGGGGCTCTATTGCATGCCCATTTGACCCCAACTACTATGGTATATATCCCAGGGGGTTTATTTTTCATCCCAACCAATGAAATTGACCAACAAAACTTTTTAAAGACCCACTTAAGGATCCATCCGAGTTTCACACTTGTATAAGGGTTCCTAACCCCTAAGCCCACTTGCAGCCACATAACACATAATCTAATATCCTTTTAATATCAACCCTTACCATATTAATTTACCATATATTAACTTTATTTATTTCTAAGCCCCAAAAGGTTCAAATTCTTATCCATAGTAAGATGTCTTTTTATTTTCTCTCAATTGTTTTCCTGCACATTGACAAAGCAATAGTAAGAAACAATCATGTACAAAATTAATTTGCAAGCTTGATATCTTAAGACTTATCTATGCAATAATTCCATTTAAAATTTCAATTAATATTTCATAATTTATGAGTTCCTAATACCTTCATTGTAGTGACAATTAAACAAAATATTAGAATGAAATGCAATAATATTGTTACTCAATCACACTATTTATCATCTATAAGACATGTTACCATCAATTTAGGGAAATAAAAAAAAAGAACTAGGGTTTTACTAATCATAGGTGAGGTGGGATCTTACACCCTGGCCCACCTTATACTTAGCCAATTTTCTAATTTTGATTTCAGTGAATAGTTTGAAGACATGAGAGGAGATCACAACCAAGAGCACAATTCTATCATGATGACCCTTGTGGGATTTCTCAGATTAGTTATTGAAAAGGGAGCACACTTCATAGGCACACAAAAAAAATTCACTCAAGGAAAAAGGATAATAGTAAATTGAGTCCCAACATAAATACTTGATTAGTAAATTCATATTTTTCCTCTTCAATTTGTTTCTTAGAAAGAATTAAATATTATTGTCAAATAACCCTATTATAATTTATTTAGTAAAATATAGTATTAATTTAATGATAGAGTTACTATCCCCTAAGTTTATTGTGTCTTCTATCTATAACCACGACCTTATTCATATGATCAACTTCTTATGGTGAGCTACTCTCCAAGTTAAAATCCTTATAGTTCACAATCTTAAACTACAAATATTTTCCCTACCCTACAAATGCATATTATGTAAAAAGGATAAAGAATACATATAAATCATGTGTTCATTCAATTCCCAATTCTTGAAACCTTAGACAAGATATCCTCATAATTTTTAAAATCTATTGGATATGGCTCTAGTAATTTTTATCTTTGGTGGCCCTTTGGTATTTGATTAATCTATAGAAAATGAAAAATATATTATAGGATAACTAGTCAAGCTTGTAACATGCTTTTGTTGAAATTGTTTTGAGCCATCTAGAAAAAAAATTAGTCTTTCATATAAAAAATATTAAATATCCTTCTCTGATAACTAAGAGATGAAATAAAAATTTAAATCTTAATTTGCCTCTTGATAATGTTGATATTGATAACTAGAAATGATGAAAGACTACTATTTAGAATCTCCCTAATATAGGATGGATCAAACTAAATATTGATAGCTTTGTGAAAGGTAACCTAGGTTAGGCAAGGGGAGAGGGCTATCAATAATTGGAAAGGTGAGATAGTTGTTGTATTTTTGAAAAAAATATACATTTAGTCAAACAATATGAAAAAAGTTTTTATTGCACTCTTACTTATAGCATTGGCTAAGAGTCTTGAGATAAACAATGTCGAGATTGATAGGCACTCAGTTTTTTATATATATGTTAAAATTAAACATCATTGTCCTTTGGTATTATAATTATATTATGAATAATGCTCAATACTCTCAAAATACTTCAAAAACATTAAAATCCTCTATGTGTATAAAAAAAGGTAACTAGGTACTTGATTTACTTGAAAATATGGGTGGCCTAATTATTGACTAATCTTATTGGTTAAAGAGGGAACCCTTCCTTCTATCATTAAACTAATAATTTCCTAATTAATCAAATAAAATCCTTTAATATCTAACCATTGGTTTTCCTATTGAGGACTGACATGTCACAAGATAATTAAATGATAAGTACTTAAATAATAATTTTAATTTAAATATCCTTATGGACAGGGAGATTATTATTATTATTCATTATAGTTCCTTTTATATTGATAAAAATAATTTTCTCTACATCAATCTTGACTCTATTTTATGGCCTAACACCATGATTTATAGGTTTTTAACAGGAACCAACATTATGGGAGGAGATAGACTCATATCTAATCCCTATTCCTATGAAAAGGATAGATAAATGAAACTATTTGAAATATTATTAAGACTTGAGGTCTTTGTCCTTTCATGAAATCCATCAATGACTATGATCTCATGCTTTTAAATGAGTTTACTAGATTAAAAAGAAACATAAAACTATTTATGTTAGTGGAATTTCATTCAATACTTCTAGGGAACTTATGGCTCTTCATATGGGATTTTAAATGTACATAATAAAGTTTTCTAAAATAATAAAATATAGATATCACCAAAACATGAAGGCCTTTCTTAAGCGAGGGAAAAATATTTTAGCTTTCGAAATGGATTCAATAAATATGACCTTCCCAAGCCATGGATATAAGCGACATATATCATCATAATAGATTAGCCAATGACCAATCATAAAATGTATAAATATATAGTGAAATTTCCTTGTATATATAAGATAAGGAGGAAGTAGGAAGGTAAAATAAAACTATCAAATAGCCCTCCAAGAGATATAACATATGTAAAATACTTCGCATAAGTGTGAGGACATGTGTGAAGTGTCTATGAGGCTAGACAACTAAACCATTTTGTGAACTTAAGATATTGTGAATAGGACCACTAGGTGCTGGAACTAGATAAAAGATAATTGGTGGGAAAAGAAAAATTTCACATTAACACCCCTAACCTATAAGTGATAGTTAAAGATTAAGTCACTAAAATATGAGTCTTGGAAAGAAGGATTGGTGAGGTACTTGTCACATTAAATTTAACTTTGTTGAACATAGGCTCAACATTCTAATGACATAATGGAAATAACCTCAACCTCTAGGAACTTGCAAGATAAGGTCAAGTCTCTAGAGAAGTCCAAATTTCTCTTTTGATCTAGGTGTAGATGTGTTGGACCAATCTATCACAAAAAATCCTATCACTACCCTACTCTAATCAAATCAAAGTGGAAGAGGGAGAGAAGGATTGCATAAAAGGGAAATGGGAGGTGATACACCAAGATTTATATATTTCTTCCTACTCCAAACAACACAATATATCAGTGAAAGGGGACAAAAGACTCACACAATAATATATTCTATTAAATTACAAAGGTAATATGAAGGTTAGGGGTTTGAGCATATATTTCAAGGAAAGAAAAAATCACAAAACAAAAAATACAAACTTAAGGAAGAAACCTTAGAATGAGTATAATTATTTACTTTATATTTTAGGCATAATTTAGATGATGTGAAAAAATAATCAAAATGGAAATCTCTATGAAAGTGTACACCTCTGATGATAGGATCAAATAACCTATAATATTTGACATGCTCATAATAACCAACAAAAACATAGTGTTGACTATTTTTCTCCATTGTCTTATGCTAAACATTTGATATAAATTCCCAAGCGTGAATTCCAAATACCTTGAAGAAGGAAACATAAGGCTTGATTATGGACCAAGCATATTCTAGAGTAATATTCTAAATAAAGGCTTGGTTAACATATTCCCCCCATTATAAGTGTACTTTTTGAATAGAAGAACTTCACTACTTCTCAATGAACATGTTGAAGGTCATGAAAGTGGCCTAAATAAACCACCTTTTTACTTCATAAGGTACACCCATGTGCAATGAGAAAAATAATCAATGAGTTGTAGAACATACTTGGTTGCTCCTAATAAAATCATGTTGGAAATGATATGACAGTAAAAGTACAAAGTTGTGTCACACTTTTATAAAGGAAACAACCAACATTGATCAAAATTTTAAACTTGAATCAATAAAATGTGACAAATATGTCTTGAGTTTTAAAATTATATAAACTAATAGAATATGTACTTTTTGGAATTTAATGTTTGTATTTATTTGAAAAAATAAAAAAATATTTTCAACTATATTTTAAGAAATTAACACTATAATTTAGTTGATGATATTAAAATAATGTAAAATAAAATTACATGTGGCATCAATATTTATAGATTCTCTTTCAAACTATCTTAGGTTCAACAATATATTTACAAGCATAATTCTCTTAACACCTACCCAATTATAAATATTAGAATATATATAACTTAAAATATAATTCCAATGGATTTCCTTCCTTGGGGTTTAAAAATATGTGATAGAATTATGACTAGAGGAACTAGTTAAGAATTATCTAGCCATACAATCAGTTACACAAACACTCATAAAAGAATTTGATCATATAATAAATTAACAAAAATATAAATTATTAATCTATATAATTACATTTACTATCTTGTCTCAAGGGATTACAACATCAGACCTCAACCTTTAATGAATCACATATGCAACCATTGTATAGATTATAATATTTTGAATTCATATGTGATACAATGCTCTTAACAATGTGCTACTAAATTCTTCCCCTCCATATGTCAAAAAAGGGCATGTCAGTAAGCCCATCTTTTGAAAAAAAATCACATTCCTAAACAAGATAAGCAAGATTAGATTTAGACAACAATGAATATTTTGAGTAGTAGTAGATTGAATCCAAATAATAAGATAAGATAAAAATGGGCTTTTGATTGGTGTTGTTTCTTAACCTTTACCCAAGAGGGCACATTAATTTTATATCCAATTATAGTAGCAAAATTCTCCTCTTGTCCATCTACAAATTTGGCTCCATAAAATGTGAAGCTTTCTATTGTTGACAGTACCTATAAAAATAAATATTTGTAAACCATTCCACTTCTCCTTATGCCACAACCTTAAAAATCATATAATAAGAAAGAGAAATGGACATTCTATGAACCTTGATCTGCCCTTTTTAATTTTGATAAGAGTTCCAACATCCAACAAATTCATTTCTTAATGATGAAATATAAATAATATTTGATAGATAATAAATCTATAAAATGATTCCCTCATAGTGAAGACCCATACATGAAAAGGAAGACTGTGTGGAACAAGTCTATACTAGTGATTTATGGATTTATATTTAGCAATTCTTTCTAAGATTAAAATGAGAATATTCTAGTACACAAACATGAAGTACCAGAGAAAGGTTACAATCAAGCACTTCCAAACCCTAGGAACATTACTCATAACCTTTATGAACTTAGATAATTCTTTTGCATATGTAAACACTTGACACTTTACACCATCTCCATCATTGATAGCAATGATAAGGTGAAGATGAAAGATATGTAGGCTACATCGAATAGGAAAAGCTCGATATTTGGTAATGATCTTGGTAAAAATGTAGATCAAAGCCCCAAATCTATGTAACCTACACCAAAAATATGTCATGTATTAGTATAAAGAAATTCAAAGCACAAAATTATGTAAAGCAATTTAAGTGTGTCATCAGTAGAATAATGGATATGCTTCGATGGAAAATCCAAAAAAGGTAATTCTAAAACCTAACAAAGCTAATGTAAGTATGCTCATAACATCATTAAGACCATGCACATGAGAACATTAGATTCAATGAGCATCACTCTTCCCTATTTCAATTGGTTTGATTTTCTAATATCAATTGTTTTGTTTTCCTATACCAAAGATGTACCCTTTGGGAATCACAAAGGAAATATGCAGCAATAGCATAAGTGTGATAGAGTAAAGGATTTTGAAGGCCTCTACTACTAGTTGTATAAAGACACAAAGCAAGCCATGACATAAAATAGTGAATAGTAATGATAGAAGAGGAAATAAGAAAACCAACAATTGAGGGTTTTCTATATAGTAAATATATTTTAATAATATAAATAATAGATAATATAGATATAATATATAAATAAAAATATATAATATAATAAATAATATGGATATAATATATACATAATAATATATAATATAATAAATAATATAGATATAATATAATGTATATCATAATATAACATATGAAGATCAATTTAGCAATTGGAAATGTAAGGAAAATGTCACAAAATTTATGATATTCATGTTAAGGTTAAAATTGTGGTCGATTCAAATCAAATGTTAATTTGATTAATATTTATTGGGTGGTTAAGATTGTGGTTTTACCTTTGTTGGGTATTGGGAAAAAGGGATGGTTTTGAAACCTAGTTCAAAAAGTAGTTTGCAAACCATTAGAAGAGTGAAATATTTTATTATTATTTATTAATATGTAACACTACTATTATTTATTATATATTATGTTATATAATATATAAAAATAATACATTGATTTTCTATATATATCTGTAGATGGAAAAGTATATATGGAATAGTGTAGATAAAAAAGGTGGTGAGGTTTTGGGCTCTAATTGCACCTTGCAAGAAAACCACTTTCAACTAAACCTACAGGAAAACCACTTCCAAGTGCACTTATGAGAGAATGACTTCTACTTACACTTATAGGAAAAATAATTTGAAGTGCCCTTGCGAGAAAATAACTTCCAATTGGACATGAAAGAAAGTCACTTCAAGTGCACTTGTAGGAAAATCACTTATAGGTGCACATACAACTTGAAACCAATTCCAAGTGGAATTATGGCAAAACCCCTTTCAACTACACATTCAAGAAAATAACTTCCAAGTGAGCTTACAAAAAAACACTTCAAATTGAACTTGTGGGACAATAAATTTGAACTATACGTGAGAATAATCCTTCCAATTGCACTTGTGGGAAAACAACCTACAAGTGAATATGTTGTGCTAGGAAAGTATGTGAACCAATTTTAATTTAATTGAATAGATGAAACCTAAAATAAATATCTCACTCATTTCATGCGATTTTGGGAAACTTAAAAAAATGATAGGCTAATTTTAATGCGCTTTCTATCTATGATGGAATTTAGACCATTTAAAAGAATAAATTTGAGACACCAAGGACTTTTCAACTTTGATATGTAAGCTAAAACATAACAAAAGAGGGAATCCTCATTTTTTCTAGAATAAAAATGGGGAATGTTGTGAAAAGGAGGAACATTAATAAAAATAAACTATATCATATTTTACTAAGTAATCTTAGATGTATTAGGTAACATGTCAATACTTTCCAAAATTTTGATATTGAAAACTATAGGTAGTTGTAGAGAGGTTAATTTATAAGTACACCCCTCTGAAATAAGGAACTCATCAAAGAAATCCTACTTATATACAAGAGAACCTACTTTATGCCATTCCTATAAGTGTAGCTGGAAGTGAATTTCTCATATGTGCACTTGAAATTTTTTTTCCTAAAAGTGCATTTGGAAGTGGTTTCTTTCATGTGCATTTTGAAGTGCTTTTCCTACATCTATAATTGAAAGTGGCAGTTGTAATTAATTAAAAAATTGGGTGTCACAACTTGATTGATTATTGATTTCATTGCTTGTGGAGAATCCTAACTCATCTAAACTATTGTCATGAATTTGATTGATATGTGGATATTGTATTCCTATGAAGGGTATCCAAAAAGTGGCCAATAATGCTTATGTTTTAGGTACATATAGATATATCCTAGTACTTAATGGATGTCCAAAATGCATGAAGACTTGGAAATATTTGAAGGAATATGTGCTATTTGTTATAATTTGATCACTTTCTAGCATGATATATAGTATTTTTAGGTTTCTAGGGCATCAAATCTAGTGTATTAAATATCTAACCATGCATTGTAAAATAACCAATTAAAACATCTCATTATATTGAGTGACTTGGATTAATAATATATTTTTTGGTTAGTTGGAAGAAAAGTGTTTTTCAATTTTAATTAATTTCTATTAAAAATTAAACATGCTTCTAATATAGTAGGGTAGACTTGAGTAGGCAATTGATTGGCACATTTCTTTTAAACATTTATCCATAGAATATTTATTGATACTATGGGAAATCATGTGGCTTATATTAATCACTATTAAGTATTAGAAGAGATGTTAAATTTAGTTAAAAATGAGCATTCTTTTTGTCATTTAAGGTATTTTGTTCTCTCAAGTGCTTTTGTAGTTTCCTATTTTCACTTTTCATAGAATTATCTCTCTAATACTTTTTTTTTTTTAAATTTGTTGATATAGTGAAATTGGATTGTAGGTTTTTCTCCATGATTTTATTATATAGGTAGAGCATGTGCATTTGTAGGGATTTTATACTTCTCTTTGGTGCACGTGACCAAACAAAGAATCACTAGGTAACTTGTAAATGTTAGGAAAAAGACAAGAGCCTTTTTATTTTTTTATTATTTTAATTTTGTTGATATTATTATTTTTGGTTAATTTATTTTATATGAACAAGGTTGTGTTAAACAAAGATCTAATTTTTAATTTCATTTTTATTATGTAGTTACATTTTAGTGGAAAATAATAAGTTTCTCTATATATGGCTTTTCTCATAACATTCAAGGTTGTTAAAGGAGAAACCTCCAATGACATCACTCAAAATTTGAAATTATATTTTAAGAGAATGTCTTAGAATTTTTAAATTTATAGGCATAAGTAAGCCTTACAATAGAATTTTCTGGTTTACTCACATATTTTTATATAAATGCTACTGTTTTTGGCCAATTGGATGTTTTCTTGCAGGTTTAGTTGTTTTACTAACTAGTAGTTATTTCAAATAGATGATTTAAAGATGTTTATTTAGGCTAGTTTAGGGATCAATTGTCCATATAAAACATCATCCCAAATAAGTAATTGATCTATTCAATTATATCTCAAATTGCATTTGTATTTTATAATCAAACAAATTTATTTATAAGTAAAGTTTTTGAATTGGCCTCCACAAAGTTCCTTATAGAAATATCGCCTTCTATCCCTCTAATGATGGCATAAAAAAAGTTATCATTAACCACATAATAGTTCTTATAACTATCTCCTAACTAAAAATACACCACCATAATTATCCCTAGAAAATTTACTTAAGAAGCCAACAGGTATACCAAATAGGATTTCATATATAATTTAGTGCTCTAGAAGACATTCTTGAGAAGATCATGGAGCTTTTCACTTGTGAAAGTGGCCTAATCAATCTTCTTATCATATAAAATACATAACATAAATTGGACCATCCATGGGTAGAATTATTTGGTACGAGGTTGTCCATAAACCTTTCTTAGCAGTGTCATTTAATCCTTAATATCCTCCTTGAATTTTCTCCTATGTTGTAATGTAGCCATCTTGAGGGCCATCTTATGTCGATTGAGAAATATTTAGGTATTAATTAGACTAAGGCAACTTATTTCATTCTTTTCAAAGTAACCCACTACCTTTTTCTTATCCATGGCATCCTAATTAGGAGACGTAGGGATTTTTAATAACCTATCAATCATGTCTAAATTAATATCAAGGACAAACTTTCCATATGCTTCTAGCATTCTCCTATACTTTTGGTCATAGTTTTGAGAATTGATCAAGAGAATGTTAGGTGACTATAGTATGAATATGAAGGAAACTACTTCCACCAAGGTTTATTTGCAAAACAATTGAATTTAATAGACCTTGTTTCTTTATTATTGATTCTCTTATTAAATTTATCCAAGTCTATACGTCCCAAGTTAGTGTCTCTTCTTTCTACAAATGGAGAGAACAAATTTGAAGGAGGGTGATAACCTTCGTATTGATACTTCATTTATGCTCCTTTTGGAATACTTCTTGCATATAAAAACACAATACATTAAAACCTTTTAATAAAAAAGGCTAAAGAGGAGGAGGAAAAAACATCCCCTACATGTTAAGGAAAATGCAATTGTTAAGGAAAATACCCATTGATCAAACTCGATAATTTCCTTTTAACAAATGTATTTTCATTAGGGGTTAGAGTTCAAGCATGATGCTTGTCATTTTATCTTAAAGATCTTAAATTTTAATGGGTACACCCAATTACTAGCATTCAATGATGCTTCAGTAATTCTCATTGAATATCAATGATCAGGGATCAAGAATAAAACTTAAATTTTACCTCTTTTATTTGGTAATTGATAGAGTGAAATACCAACATCTAATACTTAAAAATATTAGGGTTCAAGTCACTTTAATGCTTAGCTTTAATAATTTAGAGTTGGATATGATACTTAATTCTTACCTCAAAATGAAGATATGACTTAGAAAAAACACTGAAGATCCAATGTCTGAAACACTTACATGTTTTTCTTACAATTTTTTCATTTAAGCATTGAAAATTGGGGGTTAGGATTTTCACCTAACTCTTATTTATAGAAGAAATAGGAGGGAAGGGATATCTCTGAAGTTTGATCTCCATAGTGATTTAGAGTTCAATTTCTATAAGGATTTTAATGATCAGAGTTTGAGGTTCAAGTATGCCACTTAATCTATTTTAATTTACTTAATAATGAATACTGATCATGGTTAATAGCTGATATTCAAAAATTATACTCTTCAAATTTCTAAAGAATGAGTAGTTGTCAAGGAAGGGAAAATTGCTACCTATAAAATAATAGCAGTGAGAAGACCTAGGGTTTGATACGATGATATCATGAACATCCTTAATAAGTACGCCAAGGTAAAAATCGACAAGGAAAAAAGAACAAAAAAAAAATAAAAAATGAAACAAAACAAAAAAAATAAATCAAAGAATGAAAATAAAAATAAAATAATCAAATCGACTCTAACAAAACAAGCACATTCCAACAACTAAAATAACCAAAAATTGAAATTAGGGTTTAAATATTGTGTTCTACTTCATTATCAACATGGTGATATGTGGAAACATGAGAAGACACAAGCACAAAATAAGAAAAATACACCAATGCCATGATGCAATGAAAAAATTCTAGAGTTAAGGATGGAGAGGGGTTACAATTTAAATCACTAAGGATTCAAACAGGTTGCAAATCTTAGTTTCTAATTCTTAATGCACAAATGATTAAAATAACCCTTCAAATTCACTCTTAAATTGATTGGACAACTGCCATTAATTTCTCATTGAATGCAAGTTATAAAAAAATATATATATTTAACATGAATGATAAATGAGGTGACAAGATATCATCACCATTAATCTTTTGACATTGGGAATACATGAAGTGAGTCTCCCAACAAGCAAAAACCCAAAAGAGAAAAGTAACAAAACAAAATGGGCAACAACAACAAGACGAACAATGAGTAGACGTTGACGGTCAGGATTGACAAGGATATTGTTGATCATAAAATCTTGCACCTCTGTGACAGTCTTATGGGAAATTAAAAAAGTGGGGGAACAATGTGTGCCTCATAGAATACCTCTGAGATTTTTATAGAAAGTTGGCTCTTCTCTAAGTTTGGGAAAAGAGTAGAAAGAAATGCAAATAGAAAAGAATAAAAAGTGGAAATTCATGAACGCTTTTACAACATTTCAAAACCACAAGCATTTTTCTATGAATGATGTAATAGACACAGAACACCATATCCCTTCATTATTAGGAATAGAACGAGCAATAAAGGCTAGATTCAACCACATTACAGTCATTTAATCCACCCATAGGAAGTGCGTATTAAGATCTAACAAAACATAGATGTTCCAAGAATCAATAGAAAAATATTCAAAAGTCACATAAACTCTTCCTCTTAATATAGCATAAAATTTTACAAAATGATAATCCTACAAAGAAAATAGAGAAGTCCAATGACATAATCTAGTTTCTATAGATTATAAATTCATCATGCACACAAACATGGATATCTGATAATCAAACAATTTATATTAGCAAGACATAGTGTTCTATTGTGGATGAAGATATAGAGAAGGAAATATTGCTAGAGGCCATATCATGCACAATTTCAAATATTTCTCCCAAATAACTCTTACTTCAATATAACTCGTACTTCAATATTAAATTAACTTTAAAACAAATATCAAATTCCAATTTGATAATAGCTTGAGTATATAAAAGACATAAAATGCCAGTGTGAAGCAGCATTCTACAAAATTTAAAAGAAAATATTCCTACTAACTATGAAAGCTAAGAAACGTTCTTCCAAAAGGAAAATTTTTGGAACCCTTTCTTCATGTTGTCACTTCTAATTTATAGCCACCAAGGAGAGAGAAATTTTGACATCGTTCAAAAGTAATGACTACCAGATTTTTGTATCTGATAGCTCAAAATCTGATCCTAGATCTTTTGTTAGGTTGCTATAGTCATACTCATCAACTTTCAACTGCTCCATTAATTAAATTTAGATATTTCAATAGGATTACCCCTCATAATCGCTCGGATCCTAGAAAAATAGCCTGTTAAAGGTCTTTTCAACCGATCAAGTGGCTTTGGTGGCACTGACTCACATCCTTCTCTAGAACAAGGCAAGAAACATTCTGATAGACTCCAAAATAAGGCTACCAAGATAGAAATCCTCTATAGCGAAGGTATAATGTGTCGTATAGATGGATAGTCGAGCAAGTTCATGAAAAGTGATTTTAAGAAAATATCTACCAAGCCGACACATGGTCTGGCTCCCAAACGAAAGGAAAGCGATCAAAAAAGAACACAGATCCACCACATGGCACATTGTGTGCCTATCGGAAACACAACCATCTCATGTGTGGATCCTCTCAAAGACAATTTAAGTAAAACCGAAAATAAATAATAGACTAAGGAAATATTTTGCTTCATAGCTCTCGTGACTCATAGGGGGGCTTCACTTGCGAAGGAACAAACCAATACCTCTGGTCATTCTTGGAGTTTGAGGAAGGCTGAGTGTAACATTTCCCTATCTGCATCAGTTACTGGACAAGACTATAAAAGGCTTTATATGCTTGATCAAGCTCATAGAATTATTTAAAATAAATGAGTCCCCACCTTGCTGAAATGACTCCTAGATGATAATATATATGAGATTTGCTAAAGAACTTCACTCTCAGTGTCATTCATTATGGGTGTTGGACTTGAATCTTGAAGGTTTGCAGAATTTTTAATCTTATTCCTAACCTCATCTGTATTTTGATAAATTGATAATACATCTCCATTCATTGAAAGGAATGGAGGCAACCCCAAGCTATACAGGACACTGAAATCCTTCTTGATTTCATCAACCATCTTGTTTAACACTTAGTAGTTGTTCTTAGTTTTGGCCGCTACCTTAAGACAGTGGGTGAATTCATTTACTTAACTAGAGGTAGCCCTCCAATCTGTAATTCCTGCACTTCTCAAAGCCTCATCTATCACATGCTTGAGCTTCTATACACCACATGAAAAATATCATAGGGAGGTTTCGATAAGTAAAACCCTCAAGAATCAAATGAAGCAGCAAGGGTGGTTGGAAAGGAAGATGGAAGAATTTTGGAGGTTCCGACAAGAGATGGGAGGTACACATAAGGTTCTTGGAGAATTCCACCCATATGATGAATAGCTCACGAACATTCATGATCAAGAAGCTCATTCTGGAAAACACAACCTAGAGTCCATCCATGAGATAATAGAGGTCTGACCTCCACGTCGTGCTTCCCTACCACAAGAGTTTGAAAGAGGCAGAAGCTCTAAGAAAAAGGATTCACAAGTTGCATCCTTCACTAGCATCCAAAGGAAATGGAAGAGAACCCGACGGTCCCTAAGAGAATCACTTGTAAAACAAGAGGGCCAAGCTTCAATGGGATCATTTGCTAAGGGATTGGGATGCTCTAATTCAAGTTGAACAAAGATAAGGTGAACCCGGACATACCTAATGCAACTATCATACATGAAGAATGTGTAGAGTTCATTCTATAGAATGTTTAGACAATCATGGTTCAAGTAAGTCTTGATTCCCCTCTTCTTCCTTCTTCTATATCTTTGTTCAATCCTTTTCTCCCATGCATTAAAAATAATCATCCATTTAGAGACCCCGAACTCTTGGTTCTAAATGAGCCTGCTATTATTTTCAACATACCAAGTGATATGCCCATACATGCTAAGTACGCAACATTCGATTTGGTCGCTATTGATTCTTTGATCACCCTATCTAGGGCCCCTATCAAGAAAGCTTAATCATCCATGCTACCCGTTACCCTAGGCCCATCAAAGTTCAGACAAAAATTGTCTATTCCATCTATTTCTCTTTTTACCCCAATTAGTACTTCTGGTGCCCAATCTCGATTTGGCATCCTGCCATTTTTTATGATTACTCTCCCATTCACCTCCCCACATGCTCATACATCTAGATTCTCCCCTTTTGTCACTCTTTTCATTCTTCCCTTTGTGCTTCTCTCACAACACAAAGCATTGATTCCCCTTAGACACTTCAAATTAATGTTGACATTAATAAGGTGGCTCAAGAAGCTAGGAAGTCGAAAAGAATAATGAAGAATGTTGAGCTACCCATCACCAAAAATATTTAAACCTATTTTTGTGAAGAATGAAATTCTCTATGGATCACTACTATGAAGCTGCTTATAGCCTGACCAAAAGTACAATTGCATATGGAAGATTATGACATCAGGGCAATGGGTTTGGATTTAAATGAATTTTTCCCATGCAACAAGGTAGATCTGGCCAAGACCACTCAGAAGGTTTGGATTTAAATGAAATACTGAATTGGCTCTAGTTGAAACTCAGGGCCCAAAATTATGAAATAGGAGGAAGCAAGAGGATCTCTTGCAATGCGTCAAGATGAGTGGATTTAGCTATATGTCGAAATTGATAGATTAAAGGGTGAGCTAGAAGTCGAGCACCAATCTAGTGAAGAACACCAACATGTTCGAGAGAGTATACAGAAGGAGATGGATGGTGTTTTATCTTAGGTCTTTGAAAATTTGCAAAAGGCCCAAGAGGAGGCCGAAAAGTTAAGAAGTGATAAACAAGAAGCCGAGTCTGCTCTGCATGCTCCTAATCAAGATTTTAGAAACTTAGTTTCCAAACTAGAAATTTATCTCAAGAGAAGAGATCAAATGGAAGAGAGAGTGAAGGGAAAAGAAGCTCAACTCTAAGAAGAGCTAGCAGGTGCACATAAATCCACAACCCTTCCTCTAAGGAGAAGGTTGGTATTCACCTATGTGGACCGAATCATTATTGCACTCACCATTTTAAAATTGACCTTACAATTTTTGAGGGATCCATAAGAGATAAATGAAAGGGTTGGCCCATTGGACAACCAAATTCTTCAAGAGTATGCTCCCTGAGTGGCCAAGTCACAGAGCTTGATTTCCAAGCTATGTGTGGTGACAAATGAGGCATTGAGAAGTTTAGGAATTATAGATGAGAGGGCTACCTCTAGCAAAGCAAATGAATTCACCCGCTGTCATAAGGTAGCGGCCAAAACTAAGAACAACTAGGCGGTGTTAAATAAGAGGTTTGATGAAATCAAGAAGGATTTCAGTGTCTTGTATAGCATTGGGTTGCCTCCCTTCCTTTCAGCGAAGGGAGATGTATTATTAGTCGATCAAATTACAAAGGAGGTCAAGAATAAGATTTGAAATTTTGTAGACCTTCAAGATTCAAGTTCAGCACCCATAGCGGATGACGTTGAGAGTGAATTTCTTCAAATTTCTCATATATATTATCATCTTGGATTTGTTTTACCTAGGTGGGGACTCATTTATTTTAAAGAAGTCTTCGAGCTGGATCAAGCATATAAAGCCTTTTGTAGTCTTACCCAGTCAACTGATGCAGATTGGGAAATGTTGCACTTGACCTTCCTCAAACTCCAATAATGACTAGAGGTCTGGGTTTGTTCCTTTGCAAGTGAAGCCCCCTGCGAGTCACCATAACTATGAAACAAAATTTTTCCTTAGTCTTATGATTTTTTTCAGCTTTATTTGAATTATCTTTGAGAGGATCCATTAATGAGATGGTTGTGTTCTCAATAGGCGCACAATGTGCCACATGGTGGTTGTGCATTCTTTTTTGATTGCTTTCCTTTCGGTTGGGCTTCAGAACACGTGTCAGCTTGGTGGACATTTTCTTAAAATCATTTTTCATGAACCTGAGATTATTCATCTGGGTGACACATCATCTCTTCGCTATAGAGGAGTTTTATCTTGGGAGCCTTCTTTTGGATTCTATCAGAATGTGTCTTGCCTTGTTCTAGAGAAGGATATGAGATGGTGATGCCAAAGCCACTTGACCAATTGAAAATACCTTTTTGAGGCTATTATTCTAGGATTCGATCGATTACAAGGGCTAATCATGTTGAAATATCTAAGTGATATTAATGCGGTAGTTGAAAGTTGATGAGCAGGATTGCAGTGACCTAACAAAAGATCTAGGATCAAATTTTGAGCTATCAGATGCAGACGTTTGGCAGTCATTACTTCTAAATGAAGTTTGTGTTTCTCTCTTCTTGGTGACTATAAATTTGAAGCAAGAACATGAAGAAAGGGTTCCAAAAATTTTCCTTTTGGAAAAAAAATTCTTACCTTTCATAGTTACTAGGAATATTTTCTTTTAAATTTGGTAGAACACTGCTTCACTCTGGAATGTTATGTCTTTTATATACTCAAGCAATGATCAAATTTGAATTTGATCTCTATTTTAAAGTTAATTTAATATTGATGTAAAAGTTATTTGAGATAAATATTTGAAATTGTGCATGATATGGCCTCTATGAATATTTCCTTCTCTAAATATTCATCCAGAATAGAACATTGTGTCTTGCTTAATCTAAATAGTTTGATTATCAAATTTCCATGTTTGTGTGCATGATCAAGTTATAATCTATAGAAACTAGATTATGTCATTGGAATTCTCTTTTTTCTTTGTAGGATTATCATTTCTTCATGTTATTCTATATTAAGAGGAAGAGTTAATGTGACTTTTGAATATTTTTCTATTTATTCTTGGAACTTATATGTTCGGTTGGATCTTAATACACACTTCCTGTGGGTTGATTGAATGACTGCAATATGCTTGAATCTAGCCTCTATTACTCGTTCTCTTCCCAAAACTAAAGGGATGTGGTGTTTTATTTCTATTACATTATTCATAGGAAGGAACTTGTGGTTTTGAAATACTGTAAAAGTGTTGGTGCATCACTAATTTTTATTCTTTTCCATTTACATTTATTTCTACTCTTTTCCCAAACTCAGACATGATCTGACTTTCTATAAAATTCTTAGAGGTATTCAGTGAGGTTCATATTGTTCCCCCACTCACTGAATTTCCCATAAGACTGTGAGAGAGGTGCAAGCTTTGATGATCAAAAATATCCTTGTCAATCCTAACCCTCAATGTCTACTCATTTTCCGTCTTCTTTTTTTTTCCTATTTTATTTTGTCACTTTTCTCTTTTGGGTTTGCACTTGGTGGGATACTCACTTCATGTATTCCCAATCTCGAAAGATTAATGACAAGCATTTAATGATAAAAATTAATGGTAGTTGTCCAATCAGTTTAAGAGTGAAATTGAAGGGTTCTTTTAATCATTTGTGATTTAAGAATTAGAAACTAAGCTTTGCAACCTGTTCGGATACTTAGTGATTTTTGTAACCCCTCTCAATCCTTAACTCTATAATTTTCTCATTGCATCATGGCGTTTGTGTATTTTTCTTATTTTGTGCTTGTGTTTGCTCATTTTTCCTCATTTCACCATGTTGATAATGAAGTAGACAATAAATATGAGTTAGGTGAAAATCCAAACCCCCAATTCTCAATGATTAAATGAAGAAATTGTAAGCAAAACATGTAAGTGTTTTAGACATTGGATATTGGGTGTTTTTTCTAAGTCATATCTTCATTTTCAGGTAAAAATTAAGTATCATATTTGACTCTAAATTCTTAAAGCTAAGAATTAAGTGACTTGAAGCCTAATATTTTTGATAAGGAGTAAGTAGTAAACCCAACTCCTGACACTCAAAAAAGAATATTAATGAGCATATTAGCTTCAAAATCACTATTCAAACTTCCTTCATTTAGATTTCGTAATTATTTTTGCAATAAATAAGACTTATTCCTGAAGCTCAATCCCCAATAAATAAAATTTTTACTTCTTAAGTATGTTTCTAATAGATTCTTGCATTAATATGCATTTGAATTAACTTGTCTTAAAATTTTGTTAGGGGATGTTTTTTCTCCTCTTTAGCCATTTTTATTAAAAAAATTTAATGTATGGTGTTTTCATATGCAAGAAGTATTCCAAAAGGAGCATAAATGAAGTATCAATATGAAGGTTATCAACCTCCATCAAATTTTTTCTCTCCATTTTCACAAAGAAGAGACACTAACTTGGGACATATAGACTAGGATAAATTTAATCGGAGAATCAAAAATAAAGAAACATGGTATATTTAAGTCAGTTATTTTGCAAACAAACCTTGGTGGAAGTAGTGTCCTTCATAGTCATACTGCAGTCATCTAACATTGTCTTGACCAATGCTCAAAAATGTGAGAAAAATTATAGGAGAATGTTAGAAGCATATGGAAAGGTTGTCATTGATATTAGTTTATACATGATTGATAGGTTATTCAAAATCCCTATGTCTCCTATGTATGATGCCATGGATAATAAAAAGGTAGTAGGTTACTTTGAAAAGAATGAAATAAGTCGCCTTAATATATTTAATACCTAAATATTTCTCAACCCATAGAAAATGGCCGTCAAGATGGCTAAATTACAACATAGGAGAAAATTCAAGGATGATATTAAGGATTAGATCACACTCCTAAGAAGGGTTTATGGCCATCCTAGCGCCAAATACTTCTACCCATGGATGGCCCAATTTATCTTGTGTATTTTTTATGATAAGAAGATTGATTAGGCCACTATCATAAATGAAAACCTTCGTGAGCTTCTCAAGAATGTCTTCTAGAGCACTAAATTATATATGAAATTATATTTGGTATACCTATTGGTTTCTTAAGTAAATGTTCTATGGATAATTATGGTGGTATAGTTTTAGTTAGGAGAAGTGAAGATTCATGAGAATTCTCCATAATTATAATTAGATGATAGTTATAAGAATTATTATTTGTTTAATGATAAATTTGTTAATGTCATCATTAGAGGGATAAAAGGTGATATTTCTAGAAGGATCTCTATAGAGGCCATGGAAGAACAAAATAATTGGGGGAATTAGCATATCCAATTTAAAAACATTACTTGTAAATAAATTTGTTTGACTATAAAATGCAAATGCAATTTGAGAGATAATTGAATAGATCAATTACTTATTTGGGATGATGCTATATATGGACAAGAGATCCCTAAACTAACATAGTTACACATATTTGAATCCTCTATTTGAACTAACTAATAGTCAATAAAATGACTAAACTTGCTAGAAAACATCCAATTGACCAAAAACACTAGCATTTATATAAAAATATGTGAGTAAACCAAAAAATTATATTGTAAGACTTAATTATACCTATAAATGTTAAATTATAATACATGTTCCTCTTAAACTCTAAATTCAAATTTTGAGTAATGTCATTGGAGGTTTCTCCTTTAACAACCTTGAAGGTTATGAGAAAACCCATATATAGAGAAACTTATTATTTTCCACTAAAATGTAAATATATAATAAAAATGAAATTAAAAATTAGATCTTTGTTTAACACAACCTTGTTCATATAAAAAAGATTAACCAAAAATAATAATATAAAAAAAAAAAAATTAATAATAATAAAAAAGGGTCTCGTCTTTTTTCTAATGTTTACAAGTTACCTGGTGATTCTTTGTTTGGTCACGTGCACCGAAAATAAATATAAAATCCCTACAAATGCACATGCTCTACCTAGATAATAAAATCATGGAGATATATGTGCTTTAAGGAATGTTAATGTGTGTATAAAATAAATCTTATATAACTAATCATTCCATAATGTGATAGGATATCTCAAATTGCATACCGTTGAATGCCTTATAGTGAATATATATCTCTCACCAAACAATATCTATGGTAAACAAGAAGAAAGTTTGCATGACACCCATAACAAATAATATGTCACTAGAAAAAGTCACAATCCAATTTCACTATATCAACAATTTTTATTTTATTTTTAAAGTATTAGAGAGATAATTCTATCAAAAATGAAAATAGGGACAAAAGTGCTTGAGAGAACAAAATACCCTAAATGCAAAAAAAGACTGGTCGTTTTTAAATAAATTTGACATCTCTTCTAATAATTAATAGTGATTAATATAAGCCACTTGCTTTAACATAGTATAAACAAATATTCTATGGATAAATGTCTGAAAGAAATGTGCCATTCAATTTCCTAGTCAAGTGTACCCTACTATATTAGAAGCATGTTTGATTTCTAATAACAATTAATTAAAATTGAAAAAAAAAATTCTTCCAACTAACTAAACAATATATGATTACTCCAAGTCACTCAATATAGTGAGATGTTTTTATTGGTTATTTTACAATGCATGGTTAGATATTTAATACACTAGATTTTATGCCCTAGAAACCCAACAATACTATAATAAGCATGCTAGAAAGTGATCAAATTATCACAAATAGCACATATTCCTTCATCTCTTGCCAAGTCTTCATGAATTTTGTACATCCATTAAGTTCTAGGATATATCTATATGTACCCAAAACTTAAGCATTATTGCTAGCTTTTTGGATACCCTTCATAGGCGTACATTATCCACATATCAATAAATTTCATGACAATAGTTTAGATGGGTTAGGAGACTCCACAAGTGATGAAATCAATAATAAAGTGGTGGCATCATCAATCAAGTGGTGACACCCTATTTTTGAATCCATTACAACTGTCACTTTCAACTACAAATGTAGTAAAACCACTTCCAAATGAACTTGTAGGAAAACAACTTTCAAGTGCACATATGATAAATCCACTTCCAAGTGCACTTATAGGAATGGAATAAAGTAGGTTATCTTGTATATAAGTAGGATTTCTTTGATGAGTTCCTTATTTCAGAGAGGTGTACTTAACATTAACCTCTCTACAACTACCTACAATTTTCAACATCAAAATTTTGGAAAGTATTGATATGTTACCTAATACATCTAAGATAGTAGTAAAACATGACACCATTTATTTTTATTAATGTTGTTACTTTTCACAACATGCCCCATTTTTCTTCTAGAAAAAATGAGGATCCCCTCTTTCGTTAGGTTTTAGCTTACATTGCAAAGTTGATAAGTCCTTGGTGTCTCAAAGTTACTCTTTAAAATTGTCTAAATTCCATTATAGATAGAAAGAGCATTAAAATTAGCCTATCATTTTTTAAGTTTCCCAAAATTTCTTGAAATGAGAGATATTTTTTATAGGTGTCATCTACTCAACTAGATTAAAATTGGTTCACTTACTTTCATAGCACAACATATTCACTTGGAGGTTGTTTTCCTACAAGTGTAGTTGGAAGGGGTATTCTCACATGTGGTTCAAATTTATTGTCCCACAAGTTCAATTTGAAGTGTTTTATTGTAAGTGCACTTGTAAGTTTTTTTCTTGCATGTATAGTTGAAAGGGGTTTTTCCATAATTCCACTTGGAATTGGTTTCAAGTTGTATGTGCAACTAGAAGTCATTTTCGTGCAAGTGCACTTGAAGTGACTTTCCCACATGTACAATTGGAAGTTATTTTCTTGCAAGTAAATTTCAAATTAGTTTTCCTATAAGTGTAATTAGAAGTCATTCTCTCGTAAGTGCACTTGGAAGTGGTTTTCCCATAGGTTTAGTTGAAAGTGGTTTTCTTGCAAGGTACAATTAGAGCCCAAAACCTCACCACCTTTTCTATCTACACTATTCCATATACACTTTTCCATCTACACTTATATAAAGACAATTAATGTATTATTTATATATTTTATATAATATAATATAATATATTATAAATAATAGTAATGTTACATATTAATAAATAATAATAAATTCTTTGACTCTTCTAATGGTTTGCAAACTACTTTTTAAACTAAGTTTCAAAACCATCCCTTTTTTCCAATAGCCAACCAAGGTAAAATCACAATCTTAACCACCCAATAAATATTAATCAAATTAACATTTGATTTGACTCCACCACAATTTTAACCATTCCATGAATATCATAAATTTAGTTACATTTTCCTAACATTTCCAACTACCAACTTGATTATCATATGTTATATTATGTTATATATATTATATCTGTATTATTTACTAAAATACTATAAGATGTGAAAGTCTTGAAAATTATAAGATGTAAAAGTCTTGAAAATTAGGTCTAATTTCGCAAACCAAAACTCTAGAAAAATGTATAGGTTATCCAAAAGCCACAAGTCTTATAAATTAACGCAGATATGATAAAATAAATAATATAGAATACTATGGGAGAAAATAATATCGTGAGAAAATGGTATGTCTTACACATCATAACATATGATACTATCATATATATCAAAGCATGCAAACGGTAGATTAAATGAAAACATTGACGGATAGAGATAGACAGAGTGGGTTTAAAGCTAAATTTATAAAATAATCCACCAATTTTGCAGGTTTGAGTGCGAATGATGTTTGTGATGGAGACCAAATATATTTTTCTGTGGCTGATCTATCAAACCACAATGTCAAGCCTTCCATTATCATCCGCATCTCTGTAAGTACAAAATAGGTATATATAATATGGTTGATAGTAGTGATTTAGAACAAGAAGCAATTATTTTGGTTTGCAGATATATGCTTGAGAGATCGATGTTTGAAGTGGCGATTGGGCTTTTAAAATTATGGAGAGAGAATTGGGAGAACTATAATTCTTAGACATTGTACGAGTGGTGGTAGAGGCCTTCAAAATCCTATACTCTATCACACTTATGTTGTTGCTGCCTGTTTCCTTTGTGATCCCCAAAGGGCACATCTTTGGAAAAGGAAAATATTTGATATTAGAAAATCAAACCAATTGAAATAGGCAAGAGTGATGTTCATTGAATTCAATTTTCTCATGTGTGTGGTTTTTATGATATTATGAGCATACTTACATTAGCTTTGTTGGGTTTTAGACTCTTATTTTTTAGGATTTTCCATCAAAGCACATCCATTATTCTACTAATGACACACTTACATTGCTTTCCATAATTTTATGCTTTGAATTTCTTTGTACTAATACATGACATTTTTTCTTGTAGGTTGAAAAGATCTAGGGGATTGATCTACATTTTTACTAAAATCATTACCAGATATGGAGCTTTTCCTATTCAAAGTAGCCTACATATCTTTCGTCTTCACCTTCTCATTGCTATCAATGGTGGAGATGGTGTACAAGTGTCAAATTGTTTACACATGCAAAGGAATTATCCAACTTCATAAAGGTTATGAGTATTGTTCCTAGGGTTTGGAAGCGCTTGATTGTAACCTTTCTCTGGTACTTCATGTTCGTGTACTAGAATATTCTCATTTTAATCTTAGAAAGCATTTCTAACTATAAATCCATAAATCACTAGTATACACTTGTTCCACATAGTCTTCCATTTCATGCACGACTCTTCACCATCAAAGAATCATTTTATAGATTTCTTATCTACCAAATATTATTTATATTTCATCATTGGAAAATGCTTGTGTTTGATGTTGGAACTCTTGTCAAAATTAAAAAGGGAAGATCAAGGTACACATAATGTCCATTTCTCTTTCTGATTATCTGATATCTAAGGTTGTGGCATAAGGAGAAGTGGAATGGTTTATGAATCTATATTTTTATAGGTACTGTCGATAATAGAAAGCTTCACAGTTTATGGAGTCAAATTTGTAGATGAACAAGAGGATAATTTTGGTACTATGATTGGTTATAGAATTAATGTGCCCTTGTGGGTAAAGGTAAAAAAACAACGCCAATCAAAAGCCCGCTTTTATCTTATCTTATTATCTGGACTCAAACTACTACTACTCACAAGATTCATTGTCATCTAAATCTAATATTTCTTATCTTGTTTAGGAATCTGATTTTTTTTCAAAAGATGGGCTTCCTAACATGCCCTTTTCTGACATATGGAGGGGAAAAATTTAGTAGCACATTGTGAAGAGCATTGTATCACATATCAATTCAAAAGATTATAATCTATACAGTGGTTGCATATGTGATTCATTAAAGGTTGAGGTCTCGTGTTGTAACCCCTTGAGACAAGATAGTAAATGTAATTATATAAATTAATAATTCATATTTTTGTTAATTTATTATGTGATCAGATTCTATTATAGGTGTTTGTGTAATGGATTGTATGGTTAGATAATCATTAACTAGTTCCTCTAGTCATAATTCTATCACATGGTTTTAAACCCCAAGGAAGGACATCCATTGGAATTATATTTTAAGTTATATATATTCTAATATTTATAATTGGGTAGGTGTTAAGAGAATTATGCTTGTAAATTGATTGTTGAAACTAAGACAGTTTGAAAAGAATGTATAAATATTGATGCCTCATGTAAATTTATTTTACAATATTTCAATATCATCAACCAAATTATAGTGTCAATTTATTAAAATCTAGTTTAATTTTTATTTTATTTTTAATAAATACAAATATTAAATTCTAAAAAATACATATTTTATTATTTTACATAATTTTAAAATTCAAGACATATATGTTGCCGTTTATTGATTCATGTTTAAAATTTCGATCAATGTTGGTTGTTTCCTTTATAAAAGTGTGACACAACTTTTTACTTTTACTGTCATGTCATTTCCAACATGATTTCATTAGGAGAAAGCAAGTATGTTCTCAAAATCATTGATGATTTTTCCCATTGCACATGGGTATACCTTCTTTAGCAAAAAGGTGGTTTCTTTAGGCCACTTTCATGACCTTCAACATGTTCATTGAGAAGTAGTGAAGTTCTTCTATTCAACAAGTATACACATATAATGGGGGGAATATTTGAACCAAGCCTTTATTGACAGTTGTATTTAGTATGATATTCAACATCAATATTTGGTTCCCTACACTCGTCAACAAAATGGTGTTGCCAAAAGAAAGAATAGATTAGTAAGGTAGATAAAAGTTTATATACTTTAGTCTGGATATATCGCCTTGTCATTTTGGGCTGAAGTAATAAATTGTGCCTATATTCATAATCACACTCCCCACAAGGAAATTCAAAATATTGCTTTAGAAGATGCTTCATCCAGAATCAACCCTGATGTTTCCTTATTCAGGGTATTTGGATTTCACACTTGTGAATTTATATCAAATGTTTAGCATAAGACAATGGACAAAAATATTCAACATTATGTTTTTGCTGGTTATTGTGAGCATTTAAAATATTATAGGTTATTTGATCCTATGATCAAAGGTGTCCACTTTCATAGAGATATCTAGTTTCATTATTCATTCACATAAACAGATCTTCCATAATTCTTCATGTTGCATTGGTGGAAAAAATGATGTTCATGCGTCCTTGTATTTTGCAAACACCATTTCTTACTAAAGGCCATGCATGACTAGATTTCATGGAAGAGCTATTTTCTCATGCCTTTAGCTTAGAAATTAAGAAGCTAGACATCTAGATTTGATCTAATAATATTTTTTTTAGGTTGCTTCCACTAGTCGAGTTAGTTTTTGATTCTAGATCATATAAATTATGCTTAAAATATAAATGAAATAATTATACTTATTATAAGGTTTCTTCCTCGAGATTCTCCCTAATTTTATTTGACATACATTTTAGTTATTTCATTTTGCAACTATAAAATTGGCTTTTGTACTTCTACGTTAATGAAATTGACAATTTTTACCTCTTGTCTCTTCCTATATGTTGTATATACCTTTATAACCTTCATTTTTTAGTGTAATTTTGTTACTTTTCACATATTTATGTAATGTTGTTTAAGTTTATATTTTTTGTTCTATGATTTTTTCTTTCCTTTCAACATATGCTGAAACCCCTAACCTTCATATTATCTTTGGAATTTAATAGAATATATAATTGTGTGAGTATTTTGGCCCCATTCACTGGTATATTATGTTGTTTGGAGTAGGAAGAAATATATATATATCTTGGTGTATCACCTCCCATTTCCCTTGTATGCAATCCTTCTCTCCCTTTTCCCTAGTGATTTGATTAGAGTAGGGTAGTGATAGGATTTTGTGTGAAAGATTGGTCCAACACATCTACACCTCGATCAAAAGAGAAATTTGACCTTCTCCAGAGACTTGACCTCATATTGCAAGGTCCTAGACCTTCGGGTTATTTCCATTTTGTCATTAGAATGTTGAGCCTATGTTCAAGAGAGTGCAATTTAATGTGACAAGTACCTCATCAATACTTCTTTCCAGGAATCATATTTTATTGACTTTATCCCTAACTATCACTTAAGGGTTGGGGGTGTTAATGTGAAATTTTTCTTTTAAAACCAATTATCTTTTATCTAGTTCCCACACCTAGTGGTCCTATTCATACTAGCTTAAGTTTGCAATATGGTTTAGTTGTCTAATTTCATAGAAACTTGACACATGCCCTCACACTTATCCCAAGTAATTTACATGTGTCATAATTCATCAAGAAAGAAATAAAAATAATTGGAAATATATTTTTTCTTACCAAATGTTATTTTGTTACATCCATCATTAGATTAAGAAAAGAATTAGTAGATCACATCAATATGCTTTCATTACCTTTTCATGTAAAGTTTGCAGAAGTTGTTGTTGAAATGACTCTATAATATTTGAAAACCTGTATGAAAATAACTCCATGTGGGCATTATAATCAATAATCAAATTTTCACTTAATTTGTTTAACCTCAATAATTTCCATGTGCAATGCTCATAAGTATCATTAGCCTATTTTTTCCTTCCACACAACTATAGGTAAATCAAAGACCATTTTTGGCTCAATTTGTTTCATTTTGGTTACCAAGCAAAGGAGGACATTTGGCTAAGGATTCAATGCTAATATAGTAGCCTTTGTCTATTATTTTTTCTAGATTTTGAAATGATAATACAATGCCAACATAAATTTTGATCTTGGATGGGGTCACTAGAGCTTCACTCATTGAGGAAGCTTAAATCTAGACCTAGAAGTAGAAAAAATTTTTAAATAGAAAATCAAAAAATGAATAAATCTTCAAATTCAAACCCAAAAGTATCTAGTGAGGGGAGTAACAAGTAAAGTAAAGTTTTTTCAGGTACAATCCCTTTATTGGAGATATTAGTACTTCGTAGGCTCCTAAGAAAAAATATATTTTTAACATCCACAATGCAAGACCCTTTGATTTTTGTTGTTGCCTTCCAAAGAAAAGTAAGTGCACACCCTCTTATTTTTTTGGAAGGAAATTGTTAGATCTAGACCAACTTACAGGCACAAAGGGGTTGCCATATTCAGATGATTTCCAAATTTATTTAAGCATTACCAGTAGAAAACCCTATCTTTTGAGTACTTTTACAATGTACTCTTGTAGACTGGTAAAAAAGGATTAGGTAATGTGACTCTGTATTTCAGAAATCCTTTGTAGATATCTCATATATATAATGGATATTTTCACCACAACAATTCCCATTATTATATCAATATAAATGTACTAAAATTCTCTCAATGAAAATCATAATTAAATAGTAGAAAATATCATACATGATTATTTGAAAAACCATTAGTCTCCACATCATTTTTTTAGTTAAAGGACAATTATTCTTAAATATTGTGATGAAAATTTTATGGTGGAGATGCATTGGCAATGAGACTTTTCTATGATCACAAGAAAAGGTCAGAATACATAATCGCTAGAAGATAGTCAAATGGATGGTCATAAATGCAGTTAAAAACTCAATACACTAGGTAACTTGAAATGGCCATGAAATGGAGATGGTTGATTATTGAGCATGACATTCTAGAGGAGGTAAAAGAAAAAGTTGAAGTTTCAATAGAGAAACCAAATTGTTTGCATGTACTAGTTTCTAATCAGCCTCATTTGAACAGTGTTTTCTATAATCAAGTGCAATTTAAGTCAATTGGGCAAGGTAACTTGGTACAATGACTAACACAGAACAAGAAAAAACTCAAATATTGATTTTTGGGGGTCATGATGTGGAAGTAAATAAGTGTTTGTTGAGTATTGTGCGATCTAACAAACTAGTTCTAAAAATTCAAAACAATCACATTTCCTAGCTTCTTGTAAATGATGATCAATATCGATCCACAAAATACTCTTATTTACCCAAGGTTTGTTTAACTAAGCAATAGTAGGTTACATAAATCCAACACTCCTTGAAACTAGTAGATAGAGCACAACAATATATTTTTCAATTTATTTTCAATTGAGCCACGTCTGCTACAAAAATATAACTTTCACTATTTTCAAACCCTAGAAAGAAATCATGGTGACTCAAGGGTGACCGATAGGAATATAGAATATTGAAACCAGGGAAAGTGACGTACCTAAAAATTTTGCACAAATTGTGTCTTTATATCAACAATGTGGAGAATGAAAATGTATGGACTGTAACCTCTCTACAGTAATGAAAAATGAGCTACCCATCTACAAGTTACCAAAAATATTAAATCAAATTAGGGCAAGTGACTTACCTAAAGATTCTACAAAAATAGTTTCTTTTTTTCAGCGATGCCAATGACAAAAATGAACAACTACAACGAAGCAAGAAGAGGAACAACTGCAACTATGAACAAGTCAATGAATATGTGAAACAAGAAGCAGTTTAAGGAGATATGAATATGCAAATGACAAGCTATTAAAGGGTCATATTTTAGGTTAACTCCATTGTGTGCCATGTTTTATTGGGAAAAAAAACTGGCACATTCTTTCATAAGAGAGCTTCCCCATTGTAATTATTAGAGCCTGATTTTAAACACTGGGTACTATAGGATAATAATGAACCCATTAAGATTTTAGTTGTGTAGGTATAAGTTGTGTACCTTACCTAATACCCTAGTGTGTATGTGCAGGATTATGCCTCCCAGATGTGGAAGAGGTAGAGGGCGAGTATGTGGCCGTGTAGTTGGTCGTGATGGGAGTCAGCATGACTCTCCTCCTCATGTTCCAATTATTCCAAATCGGGAAGAACATGAGGCATTGTAGAATGCCCCAAGGGGTAGTGATCAATAATAGAATCCTTTAGGGATTGAGGCTATGCGTAGAGCACTCGAGGAGGGATTGGCGCTCCTTGGTAAGAGGCAAGATGAGGTTCAGGGTAATCCTAGTGAGAGGGAAGTTCCATCTTAGTTAGAGATGCATATGAGAGATCTACTCAGGGCATATCCACCACTGTATGATGGAGCAGGCACTGAATTAGAGGTGGACACTTGGCTTATAGACCTTGATAGGTGCTTTTCTATGCATCCTTACAGTAGCAATACCAAAGCATGGTGCACTATCATGCATCTACGAGGGTCCGTATCAACATGGTGGAGGCTAGAGGAGTAGAAGCTCCATATTGATATTAACTCAGTGTCTTGGGAGATTTTTCTAGAGTGGTTAAGAGCTCATTTCCTATATGAGCATTGGCGTCAACATCGAGCCGATGAGTTTCATGCTTTGCATTAGTTAGCCTGATTAGTTGAGCAGTATGAGCAACGATTCTACGAGCTCAAATAGTTTGCAGGGATAGGATTCAATGTGGGGATGTTGGTTCACCACTTTGTCAGGGGCTTAAATGCTCATCTTAGCAGAGGTATGTGGGTTTTTGAACCCAAAACCATGGAGACAATGGTGGAGAAAGCATGTCTAGTAGAGGATAATCTTGCCATGGCACTTGGAGGCCACATGGGTGTTCAAATTGGCAATAGTTCAGCAGTAGGGTCTAGTGCTCGAGGAGGTCAGCCTCAGGGAGGTGCACCTTCTAGGTCTCAATAGGGACCATCGCAAAGTGGTCAGTAACAACAGGTTTCATAGGGGAAACATAAAGGTTTCCAACAGAGGTAGGGACAAGAACTAGAAATGTGTGAAACGCTTTAGCTTTGAGTAGCCAGCACATAGTTCTTAGTCCACTTTCAGGGATAGCGTGCAACAGTCTAGCAAACCACCTGGAGGCAAAGGATATTGTAGAGGTACTAGGTGTAATTCATGTGGCCAACATGGTCACATAGCTAGAATGTGTCCTAATAGGGGCACATCTAGATTTTCACAGGGACCAGCAGCATCTAAGTCAATAGTTGGGGATGTAGGTAGAGAGCATCGCGTTTTCACAACGGTTGATAATTGCTAGGCAGAGCATCAGGGTACCATCATCGAGACATTTGGTATATTGTTGGGTAACCCAATTACTATTTTTTTATTCTGGAGCATTAGACTCCTTCATTTCTTCTTCCATTGTGACACAATGTAGACTAGAGGCAGTAAGGCAAGTCTATAGGTCGTAGGTTGACTTAGCCTTGGGTGCAAAATTCGCATCGCATTCCATTGTACCAGAGTGTAGATTGGAGATTAGACCTCTCCATACTACAATGGACCTCCAAGTTATTCCATTGGGTTCTTATGGTGTTGTCATAGGGATGGATTGGTTAGAGGTGCATAATGCAATCATAGACTGTCAATTTAAGTTGATTCAATGCATTGATGCATCTGGTAGAGGAGTAGAGATAGTGGGAGTGCAGAGGTTGATTTCCTTGAGACTTATCTCAGCTATGCAATTGAGAAGGTGTGTGTGTTAGGGTTTCCAGTTATTCACTGTTACAGTGGATGATTTGGATTTAGGAGGTGGAGAAGAGAAAATTTCTCTTGATAGTCACCCCATTCTTCAGGAGTATTCAAATGTCTTTCTAGACAAGATTCTAGGGATTTCACCTCAAAGGGACATAGATTTCAAGATAGACCTTGTACCTAGATTGGAACCCATTTCCCAAGCTCCTTATCGTATGACCACCCAGGATTTGAAAGAGCTTCGCTTGTAGCTTGAGGAGTTGTTAGCAAAGGGTTTCATTAACCCTAGTGTTTCTCCATGGGGACCACTAGTTATCTTCATGAAGAAGGATGGTTCACTTCGGTTATGTATTGGTTACCAGAAGTTGAACAAAGTGACCATCAAGAATCGATATCTTCTTCCTAGGATTGATGATCTATTCAATCAGATGAAGGGTGACACAATCTTTTTACAAATTTATTTTAAGTCAAGATATCATTAGCTTCGTATATTCAACTTAGACATCCATAAGACGACATTTCGAATGCGATACGGTCACTATGATTTCACAGTAATACCATTCGGGTTGACGAATGAACCCTCTGTGTTCACGATTTTGATGAACGGGGTAGTGCATGGTTATTCCAATACATAATCATTTTGATATAATATCAATCACTCGATTGTTCATATTTTTTAGCAACATTATTATATAATCTACATTTAAATCTTCTAATCTAAATATTAATGATGCTTTTATTATTAAACTCAAGAATAAAGTGTTTTTTTAGTTACAATGTATTTACTAATGTTGTTTATTGTTGTACCAGTAGTTAGGCTTGAGCATATGCGGTTAAAGGATCATAAATGTTAAAGTCAAATAGATAAGAACTTTGGGAGAAACATTTACATCAGTCAAGTTTTGGTGACATAAACAAATATAATATGTTTCATGAGCTTAAAAAATTTTGCACTTTTTAAGTGCACCGGAAGGTACACAATCTATTTGACAAAATGATCCAAACTGCTCAATCTGTAAAAATGGCTTGCTAAAAAATATTTGAGGCTATACATAAATATTTATATTTTAATAATAAAGTAATAATAAATAATAAATAATATTTTAATGTTCTAGATAAGCAAAAAGATGGCTCTTAACAATTGATGTAGATTTGGGGATTTAAATCTATGACAAGGGATAATGAAAGCTAAAAAGAATAGTATTAAATATTTCATTCATTTGCAAGAAACTCTAGTGTTTCATTCTTGGCATTGGAAAATAATAAAAATAAAATTTCCATTGAGGGCACCACCTACCACCGTGAAAAGCCACTTTAGTATTTAAAAGGTATTCTAGAAATTATTAGATTACAATTGCTCCTTAAAGAGAGGGGAATATATTTTCATACCCATAGAAAAGATTCTAATGATCTAAATAAGAATATTAGGATAAATTCCATCGAATATAGTTCTTAAAAAGTTAGTATTTCTTTATTTTAATTTTTTTCTTCTTCATTTGGAAATTTATAATATGTATAATAATTAAAATATATTTATTTGTAAGTGTTATTTTTATTGTTTTACAACTTTTAAATTTATTTCTTAGAATAAATGTATAATATATAAGTTGCATAAAAATTCAAACTATTATATCAAGGTTATCTACTTTATAGTAAATCTAATTGAACAAGTCATGACAATATGGAACCTTAGCGAGGTGTGTGGGTCAAGATTCAAATACAATAATAATCTCATGGATGGTGGCATCATTGAACACCCTATTTTATCAAAGATATTGAAATAAGTTAAATCAAACACCCTTACACTTGATTTCAAGAGTCAGTAGACAAATACTTATAATTTGATAAAACCTTGAGTTATTCCTCGCTCAAGTTAATAGGATCAATGTTGGTTAGACCTTAGAAGTAGAATTTTATAATGAGTGTGCGAGCAGTATGAGATAAGTTGCAAATTTGGGGTATAGAAAAAAAAACTATGGTGGATTTGTTAAAACTCACATTAAATGTGGGCATGAGAGTATAGTTCTTTGTTAGTCCTCAAGTATAGGAAAAACAAGTTTATAATGCCATGGGGGTATATCATGTGTTAGTAAGTGTTGAAATTGAATGATATTCCCTTAACTCCTACTCTTCCAATGTTTAGAATGTTAATTAGCTTAATTAATGTATTAAAATAAATTAGTTGGTTTTTCTTATTTTGAAAAATTATGGGCATTACATAAGGTTCCATAGGAACCAAGAACCATTGGTTTCCATTTCCCATGGAACCCTCAACAAAGGGTTCCTAAATCCTATTCAAGCCTCGATGATAGGAAAAAGGCAACCATGATGTATGGGGAGAAATAATTAAAAAAATTTGTGAGTTTTTAAGGTGATAGGGTATGTCCTAATGGCGACCAAAGTCTTGCAAGATAAATTTTTGTATAAATTTTTGAACTATCAATATATATCTTGAGAAAAGGTGTTATTTTGCATAACCTAGTGCATGCCAAGTGTTTGCTACATCCTAAAGTTGTTTATTGTACTTCAATAAGAAATTTTATAGAGATTTGATGGTTTAGGGGATATCACTAAAGTTGTTAAGATGTCAAAATATATCCACATTTCAAAAATATTGCTATCATTCTTCAAAAGTAGTAAATAAAATATCATAATCCTACTAGAGGGAAAAATCCCACATCCAAACAGTTGTTGATTTTCCATAAAAGATGATTTTAACATTCGAATGGGGCTCAAATTTTCACAAAAGGTAAGAACATATGGAAGAAAAATTTGTACACATATTTTCCACTCACTCCACCTACGAATAGTAATGGCATAGTAATCTAGCTACTAGAATTGATTGTAGATTATCTCCATTCATCTAAATTGTTTATTTTGGGTGCAATTCAACTTGGACCGTGCATTTAAACTATGAATGGTGAAGATTAGGGTTAACACAATTTTGAGTCATTTTGGAAGGTTGGTTGTTGTGTAGTCTCTAGATGCAAAGTTGCAAGGAATCCATCAATGTTAAGTCTAGTTTGATAAAGGATTATAGACTTGTGGAATAGAAGAAAACTAGTATTGTAATATGTTTTATTTTGCAGAATATGCCGACGAAATTAAGTGTGTATTGAAGAAGATTTCTTAGTCATAGTTACAAAATTTCCTTCATTTCTTTTGTTGGCATGAATGTAATGCTCAGTTATATGAATGTAATAGCATTCTAAACACATTAGAATGCTTGTAAAGATCTTTCTAACTTTACGTATGGATATACAATAGTGTTTGGGATTACTGGATATTCTCTATTGCAGGAGATCATTGATCATTATTGTATGTCAATGCATAAATACATAATCTTCTTTTCCATTTTGTTCTTCTTTCACTCTGTTGTGACTCTATTGCACAATAGAAAAACTTTGACCTAGAACCATTTACAAATCTCGCATCCATAAAACAAAGAATAAACCAATAGTGTAGGAGTAGGAATATTTTTTCATACCTATAACATCATAATTTAACTAGGATCTATCTTTAGTGATTTGAGAACAAAGTCATTTCATGTAGGTTATGATTGCATAACTTTATCAGATATATAAGGGTTATATATACCTAGTTTTTCTTAGCTTTTGATTGCATAACCATATAAATTCTAAGACTATCAACAAACTTAATGCATAAAATTTTATATCGTGATAAGGTGATTAAATATTACATCTACACCAATCAAGTCTATCACTAATTTTGAAGTTAAGTGCCTTTAATTGTTTGTTTTATGTCGACATTCATTTGAGTACTCTATCCTAACTAAAGAATTTAAATTAATTGTATATTTATCAATTATATTTATTTCAATAACCAAAATTATAAACACAATTCAATTTAATTTATTTGCAATGCTTTATTGAACTAAGAGAAATTCTACATTGACATCACAAAATCTCATACCATAATCATCTAAATTTATATAAAAGCTAAGACATAACAAACATCTATTTTTAAAAAAGTTCGAAACTATAAAAAAGCTCTTCCAAAAATAATTCGATTCCATTTATTAAAAACAAATTATTATATTTATCTTAAAAATTCTACGAAGTTTAGTTATTCTAAAATAAAATTTCCAGGTCCACATTCAGACCGTTGGAGATTTGAACGGAACAATTTTAAATTGTAGTTAATTGGTAGGAGGAGCGTCTAGGTAGATGCGAGCTAAATTAACCTAAATTAACCGTTGGAGGAGCGTCCAAAAACAGGCTAGTGGGTTATCTCAAGGGCTTGAACAGAGATGTGAATTATGGCAAGCAGTTTGATATTGGAAAGTTCGATCCCTGTGATTTGTATGACGCGCTGCACCAGCCAAAAGTTGAGGTGATTGCTGATCGTCTAATGTGAGTAGCAGAAAATAGGGCGTGAAAGTATAGGAATTAGAGGTAGCAGATTCAGGGCTAGATGATAATTAGTTAAGAAAGATTTCTTCTCTGTCCATAAACAGGTACCCATGTATCTCAAGGGCTTAAACAGAGATGTGCCTCGAGTAGTCTTTTTGGGCCTTTTTCATCGCAGGATGTCTCAGCCACTCTCTTTCTAGTGGAAAGAGTGCAGAGCTTGCAAGCTACGAAGGAAGAAATCCTTGTATGGCTCTTCATTATAGAAAATCATAATGGAGTCTCGATCCTATTTTTTATAGAAAATCAGGTCCCTATAATAGAGATAGAGAAAGGTGTTAGAATGTAGCCGAGGAAATCACCATCTAGAAGCTTGATGGGTAATTAGAGATATCTGCGTCAGGGATCGTTAAGAAGAATTCCCAAATCAAGATAGATCGATTAAAAACAAAGGAGAAATGTTGGGTTCTTAACGAGGTTATGATTTTGGAAAGATCATCGGAGATAATGGCATCAAAAGCGTTACAGAGAAAAGATATTAGATTCAACACTTGATCAATAATCTCACGTTCCTGTTTTTTGTCTCTTCTTTAAACTTATAGCAGATTTCTCTGTTTCGCCATACGCAGATCTCTCTATTTCAGTAAGTTAAATTTATTTATTTCTTAATAATATTAAAGGAAGTTACGTTCTGTTAGATCTAATTTCCGAACTACCTCATGGGGGTTATTCTTTTAAATAGATCAAGTCCTTCATGAGATTTAAGGTTATAAATTGGATTCTGTAGACCCATGTTTAGAAGAGTTACTAGGGGTGATCATTCTCCCATTTTTTTCTCTTCTTGACTATCTTTTAACTGAAATTTTCTTCAATATTGTCCTTAATTCTTCTCTTTCAGTGTCATAACTGAATTCTAATTCCTATATATTGATTTTCCATGATTGATAGTTGGAGCAGAAATGATAGCAACATTCTTCATGATCTTTAGAGGATGTGGTGCTGTTCTTGTTGACAAGAAGACTGATGGCTCCATAACTCATCTTGGGGTGTCAATTGTGTGGGGGATAGTAGTGATGGCATTGATCTATTCTGTTGGTCATATCTCTGGGGCTCACTTCAACCATGCAGTTACACAGGCCTTTGCATCTATCAAGAGATTTCTAGTGAAGGAGGTCTGTATGCAATATTTTTCATTTGGGTATTGCTGGCTTCTCAAATTTAGTCATTCCTATCAACCGTATGGAATTCCTGTATTGATTTCAATATATGGTTATGCTTGAATTGACATTGGATGTTAATATGGGTATGCTGGCTTCTCAAATTTAGCCATTCCAACAAACCATATGGAATTCCTGTTAAGATATGAATATATGGTTTTGCTTGAATTGACATTGGGTGTTAATATGGTCATGCTTGAATTGGCATTGGGTTTTATAATTGCATTGAAATGACAGATTCCAGGGTACATAGCAGCTCAAGTTGTTGGGTCAATTACCGCTGTATTTGCTCTCAGATTGGTGTTTGGAAATATAAAACACATTGCAGCAACTGTGCCTTCTGGATCAAATTTACAGACCTTTGTTTTGGAGTTTCTCATCACATTTATGTTGATGTGCGTGGTTTGTGCAGTGGGTACTCATATTAGAGCGGTATATTAACAGCTTTTCTTCTTTACATTCATTTCATGTCTTTTACCTCCCCATGTAGATTTTATCTGCAGATATCTCTGATTACACATCTACCTCATAGCTTCTGCGACAGAATTACACAAGAATGGAATGAATTTTAAGTACTACGACGGAGTTCCATACATCATGTCCCTGTGATCTTTAGTAACCTCATGGCTGTGGACGTCGGCCAAGAAAAGAACTCACCATTATGTGTTACCGATGAATAGTTTGATCCAGTGTGAAAAGGAAGCTTTGCTGAACATGGTGATAAACATGAAGAATTTGCAAAACAGCTAGGAAGAACCTACACAAAATCGTCAATAAGTCTGCTTAATGGTTAGGTATGGTGGTTGTTCGTATTTCCTTTTTAGCTCTCTATTAATATAACGAGTTTTAGGCGTCTTTTATTTTAATTATCACTTTAAATTGTTTAATATTAATATTAAAATTAAAATTATATTAATATTATAATTAAATTATATGAATATTCTTATCATTTTTAAAAATCAATAAATATTATCTATTTTTATAATTATATTAAAGAGAGGGGTGAAGGTGACAAAGAGGGAGGCAAGGGGAGAGGGGTGAGGGTGATAGAAGAGGGAGGAAGAGGGGTGAGGGTGAGGGAGAGGGAGGAGGTGGGTGGTGAGGAGGGGCAAGGGGCAGGGGGAGGGCGATAATGAGGGTGAGGGAGAGGGGTGACGGTGAC
>CM021104.1:149682614-149732138 GCA_007115665.2 Sequoiadendron giganteum
GAATATCTCATAATTTAATATTAAAATTATATTATTATCTTTTATGTCTTTACTAAATATTTTATAATTAAAATAACAATATATTTATTGTAATAACATAATATTTTAATTTATTAGATATATAATAGGTTTTTCATTGATTAAAGTCTATTCATTATAATATCACTAAAAATTCATATTATTTTTGTGTAAAATTTGGAGAAAAAGTAGCTAATGTAATGCCCAAGATATGCATACTTAAAATAATATAATTATTTAAAATATTATAGTTATTGGGGGGAGGATCGAGGGAGGGAGAGAGAGGGAGATGACAAAGGGAGAGGGATAGAGAGAGAGGAAGAATGAAAGGAGGGATAGAGAGAGAGAGAGATTTAGGTAGGGTGGTGGGAATGAGGTAGAGAGGGATGAAAGGAAAATTATCTAGGTAGTGTAGGAGGGATAGAGGTACTAAGAGAGAGTTGTCTAGGTAGGGTGGGTCTTGCATCTAAATAGACGAACTAAGAGAGGGGAAAGAGGGAGGGAGGGAGAGAGATAAAGAGACAAAGAGAGATAAAGAGAGACAAAGAGAGAGAGAGAGAGAGAGAGAGAGAGAGAGAGAGAGAGAGAGTATCTTCTTGAATTTTTTAAAGATAAAAGGTCCTTCTAAAATCTTTTATTCTTACTTTACTTTGTAATGGATTCTCTTGGAACAACATTTATAATTTTATGTTTATTTGTGCTTTATTGTTGGTTTAGTGCTCTAGGGTTTAATTTTTATTGATTTATGTATTTCACCTTAATATTTCCCTATTCTACATTGGTGAACCCAAACATGAACTAGCCATATTTGAAATAACTTTTGAGTTTTAGGTCCACAACACATTTGTAAAGCCAAATGATGAATTTGAGAGAAAATGCAATGTATTTATAGTACAACACAATGCATTTGATAGATTTTGTGATATATTTATAAAGACAAAAAACCACATTCATAGCACCAAGAGTGACATTTGCTTAACTATTGGGGAAATTATTTTATTGGTCTATTTTAATGATTTTTTATCATTTATCAGCTTTCTAGTTCTTGGATAATTGCATTATTTCTATTTCAAGATTTTCTAAAATTTTCTAGATTTGAAGTATTTTTGTAGCTTGTAGGTTGTTCACTGCATATGTTTCAATTCTGAGTCACAATCACTTTTTGGTTTATCACAATCGCTTTTTAGTTCACGACAGTCACTATGTAGTGTGTTGCATTTGGTTTCCATTTTTTTTGTAGTTATAGTTTGATTAGATGCATCTATGCTAGAATCATGGGTCACATCTGTGATATTTTGAGTTGCATTCACTTGTTATTGCTAATTAGGGTTTTAATTAGGAGTTTTTTATTCTATGATTTTCTATTTGGTAGAATAGAGGTTTTTGTGTTATTGATACTTGGTTGGCAGCTTGTGGCATTCGCGGGGACAAGAAATTACTTTTGAGACTACTAATCCATGTTCTTATAGGGCTTTATTTTTCTTTGATTTTTAAGTAGGAACATTTGGACTTAAGAATTAAAAATAAGCAAGTGTCCTGGCTTTATAACAATTTTAATTTGGGTTTAAAAAGAATCATTGTTTCCTTTATCTTGTGATATTTTTTGTGTTTTAAGGTGTGTTTTCTCTTCCCTCACGGGTTATACGATCTTGAGAATAAAAAAAACTTCTCAACACTTTCATTTTCACACCACACATTTTGTTTTCCAAAGGTTAATGAATATTTTCTAGTGTGAGAAAATACATGTGTATGCTCTCTCCTCACATTTTTATATGATCTTGGAGGTCAAAATAATTGTATTTGTATCACATTTTTATACTCCTTTAGAAGGGTAGATACCATTGAGACATCCTAACAAAGAACTCATTGGTAACCCAAAGCGGTTTTTCCCTCGGGGTGCTATATAAAAGGATAAAATGAAAGTCAAGTACAAAATGATGTTATTCTTTCTCATACAGTTCCAATCCAAAAGGGGAATTACCCACATGGTATTATAAGTACCCAAGTAGGATTGGTTAAAGCCTTAAGTGGCTTGCTGGAAATTCACGAGCTCTCAAGTCACCAAGCAATGACTAGAAGACATATAGTTAGAGGTCCACCCTTATTGATTTGGTCATCCTTCCAATCTTGGAGGCCCCTATCTAGTAATTAATTTCAATCCTATGCGATTAATTTCAATCCTAAACATATTTAATGTATCTAGTAATTCCTTTGAAAGCATCTCCCAACACTAGGATTAGAAAGAGGTTAAATTTTAATGAAATAAACATGTAAATTGACATTTTTAATTATTCCTAAATAATAGGAACATGTGGGGGAATCCAAGATGAGTTCCTAAATAATAGGATTACATGGGGCACCCACATGAAAAGTGGAACCCACCTTGTTTTAGTTAGCTATTTGGAGGATTGATAACACTTCAGTAATGAATATCTAGGTTCATACAAAATAGGGATTGATATTTACAAGAGTGAAGCGGGACTACAAGTTTAGTATAAGTTTAGTATAAGTTTAGTATAATTTTAGTTTACTTTAGTTTAGTTCAATTAGATTCAATTCAATTCAATTCATTTCAATTTATTTTGTAATACCCCTCCATTTTGTTCTTGTTCAAGTTGCTTTATGCTATGGTTGGTTGCAATTACTTTGATACTGGATACATTTTGTTATGATGTTTTGATCGCTACTATTGAACGACAACTATTATTGTGGGATGTAGTTATCTAATTATTGTTTCACATGCATTATAGATTAATGTTGTTGTAGAGTTAGCATGAGATATTATTATGAGATTATTGAAATTATGAAGGAAGTGTCAGTTTCAATGAGTGTATGGGTGAAGAGGATGAGTTCGCATCACTCGCTTGCGAGCGCCTTACGAATCCGTAATTTCTTCTTCACGGTGTGTATTATATGCTGGATATATTTTATGATGTTGTTTACTTGGTTGCAGGATTGCAAGTACATGACATCGACTCCACCTGGTTTCACAGGTTTGAGCGTGTCGATCCAACGGTTAAGTTGAACGGGAGATAGTAGCTAAGTAACATGTGTCAAGTTTACACCCTAGCCTTAGTGTATCGTCAATTCTGTGTGTCGAGTCTTTCTTTGTCTTGCTTTGATGTTATTTAATTCTGAAGAATTCTTGATTTAGAAATAGATATTTAGAATAATTGCATTTAAATCATGTTGATGGTTATTTAATTTAAATAATGCAATGTGGATAAATGTTTATATTTAAATTAATTAATTATATTTGAATTATTTAATTAATTAAATTTAATCCAAGGGGGTTGAGTTTAGCTATTAAATAATTAAATTAATTAATTAAACGTGATGCAAGAGAATGAAAGGAAATAAAAGAATTAGAATTAATTTTGGAATTTAATTCCAACGTGTGAGAATTAAATTAGAAATTGTAATTAAATGTTTATTTAGGAAATTGGTTGCATCTTTGGAAATTAATTTATTATTTTAAATTTCATTTTAAATTGAAAGTGGGTTTTTGAAAAGTGAAATTGAAATTGAAAATTGAAATTGAAATTGAAAATTGAAATTGAAATTTAAAATTGAAATTGAAATTTGAAATTGAAATTGAAATTGAAATTGAAATATCTAATTTGCATGTAATGTGAATTAGGGTTGCAAATATTGAAATTGAAATATCTAATTTGCATGGAATGTGAATTAGGGTTGTACTAGGTATTTCTTATTTATAAAGAATACATGTTTTAATTTTAGGGGGAAAAATCTTTAGAAAAATATATTTTTACAGCAGAAAAGAAATTTTGGAAAATTTGTACAAGGGTTTGAAGAAAGTTTGATTGTAGAATTGATTGAAGGAAAGATTGTTTGCATTTGTTGGATTTTGCATTGGATTCATTGGAGGATTGAAGAAAATTCAGGAAATCTTTGGAGGAGGCTTGCATCAGAAATTCATCTCTTCCTGTAGCTTCTTGTACCAGGTTTTCCTCTTTGTGTTTTATTGTTCTTGATTGTTTTTCTTTAAAATAGTAATGATTAAAAATTTGTTTGTTAAATCTGTTTTAGAAAATAAATTTGATGTTAGAAGAAAAGAATTAAACAAATTTACAGCCTTTGCTTGTGAAAATTCTTGAGTGAAAATTGTGAAAACCTTAGTTGAATTTAAATTATTTGGGGAAATAGATGTTGTTGTTATTGAAATCAAATATAGAGATTGAACAATGCATTTAGAATGTTTTTAGAAAATGAAACCTTCTGGTTATTATTGAAAAACGGATTTTAAAATCTGCAGTATAATTATATTTTCATGGTAAAATGGTCTGATTGTGTCTCCCGTAACTTCACTTTTACAAACTGGGTTTTCAAGAAATTTAAAAAAAAATTTCATTCTGCAATTTTCCAACCCCTATCCAAAAATCGCAAATACCCAGATCGTAGTTTTTGAGTTATACTTGAAACATGAGACTGCTGTTAAATTATTTTCCCATGGCTGTTCTGAAAATAAAATAATAATAAATTGATATTTATAAATATTAATATTTTATGTATTGTTATTATAATATTAAAATATTATTTAATAATATTTTATATTATAATTTATAATTCTAAAGTATTATATTTATTTATATTATTTTAAATAAAATTTGTATATTAGATTAGTGGAATTAAAATTATAAACATATGGGGAAATTATTGATTATTTTAAAATGGCATGTTAAAGTTTAATTGAAGGAGTTAAATATTTGATTTAGAGAATGCATAATTTGAAATTTAATTGTGGAATTTAAATTCATGTGCAAAAGGTCCAATTATTAATTTGATTTAATTGGAAAAATATATTTATATTTTGGGAAAATTGATGATAAGAGATATTTTATTTTGAATTAAACAATTTGATATTCTATAAAGAATAGAAGAAATGTTAATGATTAAATATATTTAAATATATTAATTTATATTTAGTATATATATATTGAAGGTATATATCCATTTGAGAGAATAAATAATATTTTATATTATTTTATTTTATTGTTTGTAAATTGGGTATTATTAGTGTTCTAAAAGAAATGATTAGTATGTGTAGAAAATGTGTAAAGGAAGATGTTTTTTTTAATAGAAGTAATTAATTGATTTAAAAGGAAATATTTATTTTGTTAATATGATTGAAGAAAATATATTGTGATGTATATATATATCCATTAGTATTTTCAATCAGTATTTACCTTGTTTTATTTAAGTGCGTGTGAGTTAGTTTTGCATGAAGAATTTATAAGATAAGTTTTGAATGCGTAGTCAAAGAGATAAGCCAAAAGATATTTTTATACATTGATGAAATTGCATGTTTTTAAATGGATAGTTGTTGAGACATAGGCTCTGGATAGAAAATTGGAAAAAGATTGGTTGCAATAGTGTTAGGTTGCATTAAAAGTAAATTTAGGAACTAACTATATTGAAAAAGGCAAATAGTTATTATGTTTTATTTAGTTTCATAGAGTAATCTAGTCATTGTGAATGGAATATTAAGGGTGTCTATATAAATATGGAGTATATATATATATATATTCAGTGTAAAATTCATTATCGTATTTTATTTTACTGAGATGCATGCAATGTATTATTGAATAGAGATTTAAAAATGGATTGATTAGTGTATATGGAAAATGGATAGAGAAACAATATGTTATTATATTAAAGTGATTGAATGTGTTAAATAGAAAATTGAATGAGATGTAAGATTTGGTTAGGAAATGGAAAAAGTTTACTTGCATGGATTTGTGTCGATTTAAAAGTAAATTAAGAAGTTGTTTTATTGATGAGGCAATCAATTATGTTATTTATTAATTTCTATTTAGATTAATTATATCATTGTGATTGGATTATGAAAGAGATATGGATTTAGTATATCCAAAAGTAGTATCTTCCTCATGCTTATCTTAAAGGATTTAATTCTTTGTATTCAGTAAAGGGAAGTAAGTTTAATTGTTTTATATTTCCATTAATGAAAAGGGAAATAGAGATTATGATTATTTTAGATGATCTAGTTATCATATCTTTGACTTCGTCAACACTACCTATTGAATGAGTATGGATTTAGGAAATCCAAATATTAGATTTGATTGATGACTTGAATGGTTTTGTTGCTATGTCGTCAAGTTGCATTGTTGGTTTTGGGATTTAGTGTTAGCCCTAAATTATAAGTCTTCCAGAAGAACTTAGAGGATGAGGGTTGTTGAATATTTATGCCATCCAGTTGTTTTCCCTTGGGTAGTGCATGGCGTCTTTTCAGTTTTACCCAGTTTTCACGAACGGGGATGTTTGCACCTCCTTGGTTTAGCAGCGGATTATGGGATCCGTGTCTCCTTGTATGGAGTGACCTTGTTATGTGGTTTCATCTTGTTGCCTCCTATGAAAGGAGTGGACTATGTGTTGTTGCCTCCAAGATGTTTGGAGTGAGATATTTTGTACCTCCTGTGAAAGGAGTGGACTATGTGTTGTTTCCTCCAAAATATTTGGAGTGAGTTTCTATTATTTGTATCCTCCTTGTGTTGGAGTGGATTATGATGCCTAGTTGGTATGCACTTGTGGTTCCCTTGGTGGATTGTTTGGGTGTGTGTTGTCGAATAGAAGAGTGGCTTCTGTTAGGCGCCAGAGCCTAAAGAGGTAAACTGGATAACCTTTAGGAGTGATTTAAACAAGTGATAATTAAAATAATGTACTTAGGAGATTAGGACTAACTTCACATTAATCAAGATAATTTAATCCTCACTTATAGACATAAGGGCTTGTTTAGACTTGGGATGAGTGAGAAGCCTGGAATGGCAAGATCAACTATCTTGCTCTTGCGAGAGGTAGTTGATTCCGCATGAGTGAGTATGAGTGTCGGGATTCGGTTGAGGCCACCAGGATTACTTGTGCCGGAGCCTATGAAGAATGCCCAGAGGATATCTCATGACAAACCTTGCGATGACACTCTATCTATGACAACTGTTGTTAATTATTTTATGTGTTTGATTATTTGAACATACTTGATCTACTTTATGTCTGGAAGCAATGTGACCTATGTCAGTGATGTTGGAGTTGTACTTGTATTGTACTTGATTTGTACATGTATTGTATTTGATTTGTACTTGTATTGTACTAGATTTGTACATGCATTGTATTTGATTCGTACCTGTATGGTGAATGACTTGTACTTGATTCATACTTGTATGGTGAATGAGTTGTAATTGTTAATTCATTTGGCTGGTTATAACAGTATGAGTCAGTTTGAGTCTGCCTTTGGTTAGAGGTAGTAGAATCTTTGTCCATGTTACTTTGTTACTATCTCCTAGCATGGGGGATGGGCCTTCGGGTACCACATTGGTTGGGTGGAACATGCACCAAAACCATTGGGTCCCCATCGATCTTCAGTACTTGGTGGCGAGACATCCTGATGGATAGCTCACGGTTCTTGTTGTAATTTCTTGCATTATAATATTTTAACTTGTATAAGTTATTTTATCCCTCTTTGTAAGAGGTGGAGTTATGTAATTGTAATACATTTGTACTATTGTCTCATTCTGAGAATGAGTGATGTAACTATTGGTTTAAGATAATGTTTATGAGATTGTATCTTGCTTGATTACCTTATTATGTTATGTGGTATTCTTATGATGTATGATGTTTATATCATAATGTTCATAAGGCTATGGTTATATGTAATATGTATATGTGGGTTTAAGTAATCCTAACCTTGTAGCCTTAGAGGTTGTTGTTAATTAGTAAGTGAATGTGTATGTTAAATGCACTTTATAAAAAAAAAAATTGGTTCGCTTATGATGTTAATTGCAACTTCCTTTAAGATTACTTGCTGGGGCATTACATATTTCAGTTCAGTTATGGTTCAGTTATCTTTAGTTGCATATAGTTATTTTGATTTGTATACTAGTTGATTTGACTAATGACTTTAGTTGCATGATAGATAATAGGTGGATAATTTCAATTAAGTGGGGATGATCAATCATGCATATTTTTCGCATAAATTGATGGAGAGATATGTTTCAATTAACAAAGATTGACTTGGGTACACCTTGGGTTCCCAACCTAGCATCTTTCAATTAGACCTATTATATGAGAAGATATTTACAAGGCTCAGTTAAGTGGGCCATTCTCAGGTGAAAAATTTTAGGTGGAGTTTACAAGATATCTTCTTGACAAAAGTTCAATTAAGTGTTCAATTTGGAGCACCAACTTTGAGGGAGAATTTTGTTTGACTTCTATTTACATGGTGGAACTCTACTTTCCAAATCTAGGTGTAGGTTTTTGACAGGATATTTATGCTCTTGTAATTGAACACTCTTAGGAGTTTACAAAGCTCATAATTGTATATTTATTGCAGCAAGTGCATAATATTTTTAAGAGATTTTTTTGTAGCGTGTGAAGAAGCATTAGTGAAGAGAACTAAATCATATCAATCAAGGATTGATACAACATTATTGCAATATTATTGTAATTTTAAACAATATAAGCACTATTCACTCCAGTCGAGTTTTTTATCGAAAGGGTTTGTCCACGTATATGTTGTGTCACTTCTATGTTTTCTCTCATTATTCTACAATCTTTTGTCTATTTTTATAGATGATAAAATTGATCTAGACAAATTAATCAAACACAAATAATTATAAAAATAATACTAATTAGATGTATAGTCACATACTTTTACAATTTTTAATCTACAAGTTTACCTTCATTTTCAACATGAATAACCCTTGAACATACACATAACACTGATAATTTTTTTTCACTCAATAGATAAGACTTGTTTTTAGATTGTTTATTGTGTTTGACATCATATTTCATAAAAACCCAAGACAAAAAACCAATCCAAAACATTCAAACTAGGGCTAAACACACTATTCACCGCATCTTCCAGACTGTAAACCGTAATCTAAAAAATAAAGCACCACATTTGTTGAGAATTATGCACCACATATACAAGATAATAAAACACATTTGACAGACCATGAACAACATTTTCTAGTTGATAGGAAATTCTAGTGTGGTTTTATTTTAGATCAATTCTTGATTGCAATAATCTAATTAGATTACAAAATTTCTCATTTTAGATCATTAATTCCATTCCATTTCATTAAGTTTACCATTGCATTAGCTTCATACACCTTAATTCAAATCTTGGATCACTCATTAGTTGCATACGCTTTTATAGAATTTAGACTAGGAGGCTTATCAGAGTTTTGATAAGATTATTTTTACAAATTTAGGTTATCTTGACCTTGTCACTTCATCAATAAATCTTTTTCATTTGAGTTGGTCCTTTAAACTCATGATTTTAGTTTGACATCCACTTTTTCAATCATCATCGCTTTAGTCTTTGTCTTTTTTATGGTCTTAAAAATTAGATTTGGTACTTTTGACTATCTTAGTTTGGTTAGTAGTCTCTTATTAGGTCAATAAAAGTTCCTAGTCTTCACATCATAACTTTTCTCATACCATAACCTTGATCATAAAATAAAATTTGTATACTTTAGTCATAGTCACACCATAGATTTTGGACCATAGTGACATTACCACGTCTCAATTTCATTTATGTTCACTTTGTGCCTTAATCTTGGCTATAAGTGCATCATCATTGGGCATTTATTATACATTCAAAAACCCCAAAAATATAGCATAGTTGCATACTTTATTCCTAATCCTACCATTACAATGATTAGATTTCATATACCATTCATCACATTTGGAAGTTTTATATGGTCCAAATGAGATTATAAAGGAAAATAAAAGAAATGGACTACACCAATGAAGACCCCTTTCTCAATCCTACTAGCAACATGAAGTTTAGGTCTTTATCCAATGAGACACCTACAACATGATCATCATTTCCCAATCCTTTTAAAATGTTCACAATAAAAGACATCCAAATACTTCTAACTAAAGAAGAGATTGAGGCAACAACTCAAGACCGTAGTGTGGCATGGTTTATAGATGAGATGGTAGCACAAGACCCACAATGATTCCTATAAAAATTATTACAAAGTGGAGCTAAACAACCTCATGGTTTTGATGTTAGCACAATAGCCGCAACATCAGTCAATGAGACTACAAAAAACCAAGGACACAATGCATATACTCCCAATCACACTATCCCACAAATACATACTACCATTCCATTAGGAGGGACATCACAAAATACCACAATGGTCAATATGGCACCACTATTTGGAACACAAGGTTCACAAGCTATGACACAACCCCCTAGTACAACAATTAATCCATTGGCTCATCATCTAATGCGATGGGTGCTTCATCATCCAATCCCCTTTCAATAGGTAAAAACAAGTCAAACAACAAAATGTGACAGGTTTACATCAATGGACCTAAGCCATAGACAAACACCATACCAAATACCAATTTGAAATTAAATGCTAATACACCATCACAAGGTCTTTTTACAAGTATTCTCATATAGAACAACACAAAAGGGCCTTTTCAACAATAGGGTACCCAAAATCCACATGGTCAAACAAGTTCAAGCCCATTACAAACATAATTCAATATGAATCCTCCACACATTTTAAAAATGGTCCAATTTTCACTCCCAACATCCCAAATCAAATTCCATCCTTCACTCATAACATTCAAAACCAGAACCTGTCACACACATTTGGGACCAACACCAATTCATCCACCCAAAATATTGAATTGCAAAACTCAAACATGGGGCCATATCATAATACAATTGCAAACACAGTGGACACATCATTGACTCAATTTGATGTCTTGACAAACCAGATTATTACACTACAAAGACAAGTTGACATCATGTAAATATCAACAAAGAAACTTACTCAACACAAGAGCTATGTCCATACTGTTTTGACAAGAGCATATACATGCCTTCATTTCCTCATGACTATGTTACTAAAAATTTTACCAAGTATAGTGGAAAGGGGAGCCCAATGGAACATGTGAGGGAATTAAACATGGCTTGCATAGACATCACATCCGAACATACATACCTCATGAGATTATTCCCAAGTATTCTCATAGGACAAACACTCAATTGGTTTTCCCATTTACCTACAAGCATAGGAACATAGGATGAACTAGCCGATAAATTATGACACATTTTTCTTATAACATCAAAGATGAAATTACCATAGCCACATTAAGTTTCATACAAAACAAGAGGAAGATGAGTCATTTATATAATGTTTCCAAAGATGGAGAAGTTTGGCTAGTCGATGTCATTGTGAGATACTTGAGAAACAAAGGGTTGTCATATTCATATAAAACCTGGTCACAAAACTAAAATACCAATTACAAGTACATTATTATACTAAATTCACCAAGCTTGTGGATAAAGGCATTACCCTCAAAAATAAATTGATTGTAAAAGGGAAACTTAAAACTTTCAACAAAAAATTAGAACACCCAAAGTACCTCAAATTACAAAAACAAGTACCAGGCTCAGAATAGGAATGTTACAAATTATGGAGTTTTAGATGCAAAGGAAATACACAAAATTCATCCCAAAATCACCCTGAAAAGAAATAATGCATCAAATGAATCACCACATGTCCCTAAGAAAACAATAAACACCATCGAAATCAACCAAGGACATGCACCTCAAATACATTTTCCACCAAGATGAAAATACACTCCCTTAGGGGAACCAATTGAATCCATCTTGAAACAAATTTTGTAGTCTAAGGTCACCTAGCTTCATATGGTAAAGAATTATGATATAGGCTATTTTAAACCATCATGCTAGGATGATAATTCCTTTTGTGACTATCACCATACTAAAGGACACAAAACTTTGTAATGTTGAAAACTCAAGAACATAATCCAAGACCTCATTGAAAATGGCATCATAGAAGTAAAACCAACAATCGACCTCCAATAGTGACCATACCATTTTAAGAATCCTTTGCATGATCATGGGATAGGGAAAGCCTCCAGTGAGTTACAAAGAGCAATGATCAAGCTAACTTCATCCATGTTGTCTATGACTATACTATAAATAATATTTGAGTCTTGGATAACCATGATAATACCATTACCATCAAGAAGCCACTAGAATATGTTTCTATAATGTGATGAAACAAGGTGACCCTACAAGGGGCTTCCCCTAAAAAACAATAAAAATCCCAATATCAGCTCTTAGAGCACCAGGGGAAGATACCTACTTAGATATTTATCCTTGAGTTACTTTACATATCTCTCAAGCACAAAGCTATTCTATAAAAATCATTGCAATACAATTTATTTCCTACCAACCTTGATGTCAACTGATTTCAAAAAATGGTGGGATAATAATCCAACACTCACCACAGCACCTTTTCAAACCAATACTTCTCATCACAAAAATCCAACCACAATGACCCTTTTCTCCTAGAAGTGTACATTAATAAACAAAAAATTAGATGAGTCATGGTACATAGTGGATTTGGATTTTTTGTACTCTAATTGGTTATGACATTAGGTTTCTTTGAATCTTGTGTGGACTCCTCAAAGAGCATTATCATAAAGGCCTACGATGATGCATAACACTCTTCCAAGGGTGTCATATTGCTACCTATCAGAGTAGGGTTCACTATATTGGATACCACATTCCAATTATTAGACCTAGATCTCCCCTATAACATCCCCTTTGTTGACCATGGATTCATGCTATGAATTTCATCTTATCCACATACCATTAGTGCTTAAATTTTCCCACAATGGCATTGAAATCACAATAGCTAGTGATTTTGATCCTTTCTAATACTCTAATAATTTGAGAGGGACTACTGAATTTCAAGTGCATATTAATCAAGAAGATTTATCCTCCATCTCGTCACATTACACTAATCCATCTTCCTTGGTTAAATCATCTACTTCATTCATTGTACCTTCTAAAACCAAGATCTAGATCCATGACATGGGATGTGGAGAGTATTATATAGACAATTCATTTTGTGCTAAGAAGTCATCTATAGGTGAAAATGTTAATACTGCTAATGATATCTAGGCTTGCAAGAATTATATTAAGTTCACTTCAAATCTTTGTCAAAATAAGAAAATAGATGATTGTGTCTAGATTGACACCTTTTGGGATCCCGATGACACCTCTATATTTTCCACATATTTTCATGGTCCTATGAAATATCATCCATCTCCATATCATAACTCTTTTCCTTCCACTTCATCCTTCCATTTTGACCATCCTGGGTTAGGGTATGCATCCCCTACTGATGCCTCTACTAAGCCTTATGTTAGGGTTAGAACGAAGATATCTAACAAGTTAAATGCAGATTTGAAGAATAAAATAGAGTAGTAAAGCACACATAGAAGATAACATAGAGAATTTAACGTGGTTCACCCAATCTGGGCTACATCCACAAAACCGTAGCCATCCAATGATTTTATTATCCAGTGCAAAACATATTACAATATCATGAATAATGCCATGCTACAAATCTCTATCCTAGCTGCTTATAACAATCTTCTTAGAAGCTTCAATAAATTAGTGTTTACAAAGTCAACTTTTTTATTTTTCGGCAAGGATACATGAAGAGTGTACAGTACAAAAAAAGTGTACAGTATAGCATGATCAGTCGCCACATACCAAAACCTTTTCACAAGCTTCCTCTAATGTTAACAATGCCAAAAAGGATAGTCCCAGAGAATCCATTGAGTGTATCGCCATTCTATTTTATGAACCATTCATTCTTGTCACCTCACCTATCTCATTGATCTCATCCACTTCATTCAACTCATCCATCTCACCCATATCCTCCCACTTCATAAATATGGACCAACAAGCAGCACCTCAAGAAAATTAAAAGGATAAAGCTCAAGAATCAAAGGAGAAATTTTATTCTTCAAAACAAGATCTAGAATCAAAAGAAAGAATACAAAGAAAGAAAGATCAAGAAAATTCCTCTATTCAAAATCAAAAGCTATTGGGAAAATAAAAGATAAAAATAAAATCCAAGAATGAAAGTAAGAAAAAATTGATATCCAATTGCACCTCTTCATAAAAAAATAACTGGGTGCATCTATCAAAGAAGAATTTCAAAAAAAAAAATCTATTAATCTAAACTCTCCATTCTCATCACTTTCACTCAATACATACACTCTATTAAGTCCATCCATATTTTCACATCCATCATATCACTCAATCTCCCTTGGTGATTTTCTTCGATGGACCTTTGTCGACGACCCCTTAATGTACTATAACTTAGTGGTCACCGAAACTCCTTTTTGTATGAAGCCTAATGGCCCATATAGTTTGCACAATAGGAATCATACCGTAGCTCCCTTCACTCACCACATTATTCATCCTATGCATCCATCATTCACACCCTTCATTTAGATTAGATCCCTTCATCCAACATGGCCATCCAAATTTGAGTTGAATTAGTTGGGTACATACATTGTAATGGCAGTATATGGGTCTAGTGAATATTAGCTTTCAACTCCAGAAGGTGAACCATTGTTAGAACCTAACAATAGTCTGAATTTACACAAATTCTACACCTTGCTTCACAAAGCCATGTCAAAACCTAAAAATAGAAAAAAAAATTAAAATCGTCACCTTAACGAAAACCTGGCAAAGAAAAATCTTGGTGACACATAAAAATTTACCATAGTACCATAGTGAAAACCAGACAAACATGCACCATGCGTAGTTGGTCTTGTCTCCATCATCTATTATCATTCTATTTGGTTTTCTACTCTTTCTCATAATAAATTCACCTTCAAACTTTCTCATGGCATCCATAATGACACTTTGTTGTCCTTCCCATAGCCTATAACAGTTGACATTTCACATGTATTCACCTTCCATATCCATCCTTAACAAGGCTTATTTGATCCCATACCTAATAAATTTATCCTATACCTAACTGGGGCCAAGTACTTTACTCATGTCTTCAATGGATCCTGGACTTGGTATCAGAGGTTACTATATCAAAAATCCAAAAAAATAGAAAACCTTAAAAATCCAAAAAAATCAAAAAACATGTTAAAACTCCAAAAACATTAAAATATTCTAAAAATCTAAAAACATTCAAATAAATTTCAAAATCCCAAAAACAAATTCAGTTTCAAGTCATGTTGGTCAAAGTTCATCGAACTACATTTCCTCTAGGTGTATAACATAGGCAAGGCAATCAATTGATGAACCCTTGAGACACTAAGTCAATTCTATAGGGTCTTTCAAATAAATTCAATCATCATGCATAATAAAATTGTTTATGGTTACATAAATTCAAACTATAATGTTTATGTGCATTGCTATGTAGGAAACTTGGCCATCTGTGATGAGCCCCTGAGGAACTAATTCAATCCTTTAGGGTTTTTCAAGTCATTCGCTAGTTGTAGCATAATCAATCAAACACTTTGATCACACACAAGTAACTATCTAAGTCTTAATCAAATCATGAACCGACAGACTAACTATTCAACTAGTATTCAAACCAAATTCATCAATTGCCTAATCAATCAAACATCAAAATTGTCAATCAATGGTCTTATACAAGAGGTGCAATTTTTGAAACTAGACCCAACTTCTTATACAACTTACCTAATTTCTTAAAACTAGACTAGATTCTACCATTTGTCTTATACAAGATGTCTCCATCTTAAAATTAGACATTGTCATCATTTTCCTTATAAAGGTGGTTGCATGATTGAAACCACACTAGACATCTTATATGACATGTTTCCTCTACTAAAACTAGAAATTTTCAATACCTCAACCCATCCATCCATCAGTCAATCAATCTCATCAAATTCTATTAGCAAACAAACACTAGAAAACAATCCAAAGGTTTTTCGAATTTGTTGGTCCAGTTTGTGTTTTCTTTTTTTCTTTTTTTTAGGTCATGTTTTCAGCCACCTCGAGGATGTCCCAAGAAGTATTTATAGGATTGATTATGTCTCATTACTTGAATTTATTTTAAATGTTGTTTGTGTTTGTTTTGATAAAAATACTAGGGAAACCTTTCTCCTAGTATGAGTCATGGCATTCCTTGTTTGTTATCTGTCTATTTTACAAGTGGATAACTTTGCACACCTTGGTCAATGTCATACCATAGTTTTTATTGTCCATTTGTCAAATTTTTAATGCTAAATTATGATTACATGCATTTCCTAGCATCTCTTCATCAAAATATCAATCTTTCTTTGTCTCCACTAACTCCACGTTAACACTTCTTGTATCTGCATATTGATGGTGTCTTGCAACATATAAAAATATCCTACATACATAATCATGTTAGAAGCATGTGGGCATCATCATAAACATATTAGTTCATCCATATTGCATACGAAAATACAAAATATTTATAGCATTTCATCATAGGAATCATATATGTATCCACATAGGCATTGCATGTCATAATCATATCATATGATCTTGAATACATAATTCATTAAGCATACATCACGTTGTATATACATAACATTTACATAACATGAGAACCATACATCATATTGCATATGCATTAAATTTCCCTAACATGAATAGAAATCATACATAGCATTACATATATTATTGCATCCATAATCATCACATCATAATCATAATGCAACCATAACATCATAATGATTAAGTACATATAAGTATAAAAAATACATTAGGCATCCATAATGCATAATAACATATAGAATCATCACATAACCATATAAAATACACAAAACATCATAATGCATCCATCATATGAAATAAAACAATGCATACAATATAAGGCAATAATAGGGATAAATTTAAGGACCCCCCCTCGACGAAGGTGTAAAATCCTAGTGAATATTGTATACTTCCAGATAAAAATATTAATTTTATTGCCAATTTTTTTTCGTTTTTCATGAAAAAAATAATCTCAATTGGTTAATCTTTTGTAATCACTAGAAGTATATGGAAAATTCTAGTGAATTGCAATTGTTTTAAACCCAATAAAATATTTTCATTGGCAATTAAAACCTATTTAAAAATCAATAAAATATTTCTATTGGTGAATTAAACGTGTTTTCAAACCAACAATATATTTCTATTCATGAATTAAAGCTATGCTCAAAAAAATAAAAATTTGTGGGTGATTCAAAAATGTTTTCAAACCAAAAAAATAAAACTCATTGGTGAATTAAACCTATTTTCAAATGAATAAAAAAAACCATTGGTGAATTAAACATAATCTCAAACCAATAGAAAATTTAATTGGTGAAATAAAGTGCTATGCCAATAATAAATCATAGTGTGGATGGAAAAAATATCAAATTCTACATATTACTCTATTCTGGGACAAATTTTCCATACATCCAAATTCTTTCATAAAGTGTCCGGAATAGGGACAAGTTTCAACATATTCATTATGTGTGAAGCTAGATGTTAGCACAAATCAATATAACCCGTGATCATTTGATGAATTTTTTATGGACAACTATTGTTGCATGCTTGAAGAAAATGTCTAAAGCACTAGACTTGTGAATCCAAACCTTCAGAATAGCGCTAGAACCATTAGATTTCCAAAACTGAATGGTTGAAATTTTATTACTTATTAAATCACTTAAAGTCATGACACCCAAAATATATTTTATTGTTGACTAGCTACCAATAGTTGAAGGTCACTTAAGTTATGACTTATGCCTTTGGAGTCATCATTGTGACCTACCCCTCGACCTAGATGATTACCAGTTCCATGGATTATAAAATTCAGGTGACAAATATTTGCTCATGAAAATTAATCGTTGAGATCGGCGATTAACTATCAAGCGACTCCCACAGGCCTGCACTACTAAGAAGGTGATGCTCTTCATATCATTTATAATATACTTTATTTTTCTTTCTTTGTTCTATTTTTTGAATTTAATTTTGATATAGATTCGCCATGGCATGTCAGGCTACCCAAAAATTTTTAGGAGAAAAGAAGCGACGATGCATACAAAAAATGAAAGCTAGGTATTGTTTTACAATTCATTGTGTGTAGGTTGAGGATGATGTAAGAATAATTATGGGTAGGGAATGGCTTCAGAACAACCCTTGTGATCTACATTATGAGGTAACTTCAGATTTTTTGTCCAATAGCATGGTTATTTTTCTCGATAAAGATTCGGTGAAGATACTGGAAATATGTTATTTGTAACCTTTCATTTATTCTATTTCTTCATTGAAGTTGGAATTGGGCATTACAATTTTGAAAGTGGGTTAACACCTGTTTGTGGAATTTTATAGAAAGTGGAATTGCATGCTTCTACAACGCTGGCTCTTGCCTTGGTTAATATGAGATGTGATATGCTATGTGATACGAAAAAATGAATCATTAAAGAGTCTAGAGCTTTGGAGGAAATTTTGGGTGATTCCCTTTTCTTCTTTGTTGTTACTTTTTTAACTACAATTCACCTTTTTTTCAAACACCCAGTTGAGGGCCTCTGCTATTGTTAAATAATTTTTTAGTAATGAATTGTGTCTATATTTTATTGTATAATGTAATAGTTCTTGTATTTTGTGACTATTTTTTTTGTCACAGTTAGTTGATTTTTGGCCAAGATGGCTATGTAGTATGTACTTCACCCTTCAACTACTTAAATTAAAATAATTTTCATGTCTCCATTCTTGTAAATCCTTTTTTCTTTGGTCAAAATAAAAATGTGGATTTTAAAACTAATAAGTGAGTGAGATTTATTGTGACTTATTAGTGGACATTTAATATCATTAAGCTCCCACAAGCCATTTATTTCTCTCTTTTTAATGCTTTGAAGTACTCTACTTGCCATTTAACTATCAAAAATTTTATCAATTTTTGCATATCTACCAGATTTTCTTTGATTAAAGAAAATTTGGTTGCGGTACCACAGATTAATGCCATACGTACATCTGAAGTACATATGCCTTGAAGTACTCTACCTTTCATTTAATTCACAATATTTTTATTGATTTCCCCATATCCACCATATAGTCTTTCACTAAACAAAATGTGTATGTGATTGTGTAGATTAATGCCATATGTACTTGGGAAATCTTTAAAATATTCAAAATTAAGTTACTTTTCTAACCAAAAGCGAGCAAAATGTTTCATTTGATAACTTGATACTAAAAATGGTATAAAGTATAGCACATGGCATGTGCTTTATTTTTATTGATTTCTATCTTTTAAATCAATTTTTCACATATCTTTGAGATTGTCTTTCTTTGAAGAAATTATGGTTGTAGTACTGTGGATTAATGCGAGATGTACATCCGAAGAGATTGATTGGATAGTTTGATATTGAAAAATACATGAAATACTATAGATGATGATGTCATTAATCAAGTGATCAATTGAAACAAGATTTTTAATGATTTCATATCGTTTGAGTGGTGCTTTTGACAACTTGTCAACTTGAGGTACATTTTGCATGTAGCCAATTTCCAATCAAAATAAACACTATAATTATAAATGTAATACTTAAGTTACATGGTTAAGTTGGTTTTTTATTTTGCGTAACTTGCATTATACCCAACCTCACATGACTCATGAGTAAATATGGACCAAGATGGTATTGGTATTGGTGGCTCATAAATAGGGATAGTGGGCACAACTAAAATCATTTGTAGAAGGCTACATAATTTATTATTGAGTGAAATGTTCTAAATTGTCATAAGGGTTTTCATTTTTCAAGGTTAATAAGGACGAAGATGATGTGGTATTATTAGGAATACTCTAAATTCTCCTACCTCCAGTTATGTAGTTAAAAAGTAAAAGACAAATTTTCTTCAAGTTCAGAATGGGTCGAATTGGAAAGAAGTAGACATAGTTGACTTGAAAATTGAGACAAATTTTGAAACGGGAAAAGGAGCTTTGATGGAGATAATTGCTTTCATAAAGAGTAAGCCCACATAATTATTTTATGATTCTTTGCAATTCAACTTGGTGAATTCTCATACTCCATTTTTACTGAGGCCCTCGAAGGGAACTATGGTCTTTTAGACTCATTGTATGCTATCCCAATGCATGGAAGTTGCATGTAGAATGTGGGAGAAGATTTGCTACCCCTCATCTTCTGCATGAATTTGGTTCTTAAACAAGATAGGTACATTTTTTATCTTCATAGATCCCATTTCCCCAACATGGTAGGCAAGCCCTATGGATTCTCAAAATCACTTGTTTTATAATATGGTCTAGATCCCATAGCTACCACTACCAAATTGGAATTAATTGTTTTAGTTTTGGGTGTTCTGGTGTATCGTATTGAGAGTATTATAAATGTAGAACAATATTCAAGATCCCAAGATCCAAACCATGGTCGACAACCCACGTGGTTTGATAATATGGTTTGTATTGTCACCAACAACATAAGTAGCTAGTGTCCCATCAAGTTGCAATCAATTGTGTCTTCAATATAAAGTGACATGTGCCATTTAGACAAAACAAGAGCTTGAATTCTCTACTCATTCAAAAATCTATGTAATAATGTAACACTGTAATTTAGTAGTTATAAAATGAAAGGTTGTGTTATTCTTCGATATCAATTTATAGTAAATAATTATTTCATGTTTATAATATCTATTTAAACTATACAAGTAATTTAAATGGAATAAAATAATGTAATGAAATATTTAATAAACTTAGAAAAAAAAAATTTCTTCTTTAAGAGATTAAGTATTGTCTATTTCTGAAATATTTGTATGCAAATTTTAAAAATAAAGCAATACAAATGAAAAACAAAGCCACCATCAACTTGACAAAAACCACTAAAATTTGTCACTCTTGCTAGGATTTTGTGAAATTTAATTGATTTGAAATTTTTCGTTGACTTGTTCTCCCAGTTCGTGGTATCATTAGTCATTTTATTAAGTCCTTTGCAATGCTAATTTATTGGCCCCTTGGCCTTAATGTCAATCAATGTCTTGATTTTAAAGGGATTCTTTGAGTCTTCATGTTGCTTCAAGTAGATCTAAATGTGACCCATAGACTCATCCTGATGGCTCCATTAGGATTTTGTAACCTAGCACCACTAAATTTTTAATTTTTAAAAAAACATTATAACAACTTAAAAACAAATTTAGAACACATGTGTATTGTTTATATTATAGATTACTCAACTGTTCAATGAACATATGATGGATGGTTGTAGTAGAATTTTTGAATGAAATGCACATAGTGCTAGTGTGTGGTCCACCTCTATGATACTTTTATTGCTTAGACTATTTCGAGTTATAGTATTATTGACTACGTCTGGTGATACCATTTAGAAAATGATATTTTGAACATTCAAGTTCTTATGATGATTTGATTACAATTTTTATACATTTAAGTTCTTATGATGACTTGATTATGATTATGTTACATGCTTCTTTAAATTATTGTGATGGTTGAACTAATTTTATGCTAGCTACTGTGGTTGTTCAATTTGAATTTAGAAATGATGAAAAAATGAAATATGTGATGTGAATGAACCACGTTGCAATTTGAAACTAAGATAAAAAGAATTGGGGATGATGTGTGATTAGTGATTTTACCAGTTATGATATGAGATATATATGCTATGTGAAATTATGAAACTTGAGTATATGAAATAGTGATTCAATTGTTTTGATATATCATTTATTTGAATGGAAACTTGTCTATATTAAATGGTGATTCAATTGTTTTGAAATATTATTTATTGGATGGATTAACATGTCTATTGAGTGTGCAGGTACACTTTCCATGGCCAATGGAAGTTGCAAGCAACCTCTAGGAACCCTGAGTAAATTAACTAGTGAAACCAAACTATAGTCCATATGGGGACTATAGTTCCATTATGTAATGTATTTTATTTGTAATGTTATTGGGTATGTGCAGGATCATGATGGGCCAAAGAGTGGCAATATGATGGGTATGTGGCTGACGAAATTTTTTTTACCCAAAATTGATGAAACTAAAAGGGTTTTTAAAGGAGCTTCTCAACTTTCCAACAATATAAATTATGCTTTACATTGAATTTAATAACTAATTATTATTCATTTTCTATTTGAATTATGACTAAAGTCCTAATTGATAGGCAAATTAAAAAAAAATCTATAGCTTTCAAATGGTATCACATTTTTTGAATCCAAAACATGCATCACATTATATGCTTCACATACTATAGGATTAAAAAAAAATATATTGAATTTCATCAAGTTTTGACCAAGTTAAGGTGGTCAGACATACGATTTTTTATATTTTTTAAAAGTTGAAATAAAAAATTCTTATTTAATCATTTACTTGGAAATAAATTACAAAAAAATATGCATCACATCGATACATGTGTCCCTTACTTATATATAACATCCTATAAAAACATATTATCATTTTAATGTGGTTAGGGTGGTCAGATAGACACCTGCTTCTTATTTTTTCCCAAAAATTTAAGTACTACTGTATTGAAATTTCAAATTTTCACCAAATAGATTTTATTTTTTTGTAAATAAATCTAGTAATTTAGAAACTAAATTAAATTTTCTACAAATTATATTCTTACATATTTTTTAAATAATATAGATAACTTATTCAAATTTTTATGTCAAGTTTCCTAACTCTGATTTTTCTAAATTATTTGCCACTTAAGGGACTATTTTTTCCATGATGATCCTGCACATACCCTATTTGTAATTTTTTTTAAGTTTAATTTTATTGTCATGTAAATTCATCTTGATGGTGAGTTGTCCACCCAAGTGGACAAACTCGGATTTGACCTTTAAAGCACTTTTTGGGGGTTGAAAAGTTATGTTTTTAAAGTTTTTTATGGGTTAAAGGTCCATAGGTCAAGGACCTATGGGTTAGATACCTTTTTAACTTAAAATTTTGAGTTAGTTTCATGATTGGGTACCATTTTTGAGGCCTTAAAGAGGTTTGATGAAAATAAGGTTTTGAGAAGTGGGATGGGGACTAGTCTTTTTCCATTCCCACTTCTCCATGTTGTCTTGGAAGTCTCCCAATCTCTCACACATGTGTGAGAGCACATGGGTGAATGTGCTTGAAAGAGTGAATAGATGAGTGACAAGTGTCACTTCCCCATTCAAAGGAATTCAAACTTGAATTCCTATAAAGAAAACCAAGAACAAGGGTTTGGGGGGTTTTGTTTTTTATGCATTCTTTATTTATTTTGGAGATATATTTTTTCAAGAGAGCTCTTGGATTTAGATTATGATATTGGAGATAAAACTTGGAGGAGGAGGAGTTGTGCTCACACAAATCACTTTCTTCCAAATCTTGGATTGAGGTAGGATCACCACACCCTTTTGTTTCTTATGTTTTGAACTTATACGTTATGTACATGTATTTGTGTGTTTTGAAATGGTTCCTCTAAATTTTGTTTTCTATGTATATTGTTGGAAAAAAGGGTTGTAATGGGATAGGATCACCCAGATTTGGATAGAGCATCCCAAGCTAGGGATGGTTGGAATAGGAACCTCCATGAGGATGTGTTATTCCTCCTGAGAAAGGAGAGGTTAAAAGAGGGGTATGAGTAGCCATATGTCTTATGAAATGTGAAGGGTGGCTTGGATGAAGTAAAGGTTGATGATGAAGAGTTGAAACTTGTGCTAGTTATCCAGGGTGTTTATTTTTGAGTCCCCAAAATGGAGTGCATATTCCACCCTCCATTCCCCATTTTGGGTTCATAATGAACTCTTTGTTATGTGAAATTTCCCTTGGGTGGGTGTGTATATGTTTTATGAGTATTTTGTGTGTTAAATGTATTTGGATTGCATGAATATACCTAGTTCCCAAGGTGCCTCCTAGCTTGAGGGTGGTTAGTTTTCCAACCAAAATTTTGCAGGTGAGCACCCATGGCCTATGGAATTTTTTTTATGTATTTTGTAGTTTGTAAGTTGAAGAACTCATAACTTGAAAACAACTATGTTATTTTTTGACTAGTATTAGTGTTACCTTCGAACAAATCTTCCTCGTTGAGATTTATGTTATAGTATTGAAAGGTTGATGTAAAAGATTAAATGTGTCTCTATTTCATTTATATAGATTTTGTACAAGATATGTGCAAATATCCATGCTAGTGCAGATGTAAAAAAATATTCCTCCTTATCGCACTATTATATTTGGTGTATGTAGTTGTTTAAGAGTTCCAAAGAGTATTTCTTTTCATCATTCCAATAAGTGTATAAAGTAAATAAATATTTTTTGAAACCTACCAATTTATGTGGTTACCTTGTTAGGCAAGAGAAGGAGATATTAGATTTATACTCTATTGTGATTTTTCCCTATGTTTCCTTGTATAGTTGCATTCTAAATGTTGTGCAATGAGAAGGAAAAAAATAAAATCCAAGCTTCTTATTTTTTTCAATGAAAAGAAAATATATAATGTATGCTTAGAAAATGGGATATATCATTTTGTCAGTGAAAGATCAATATATTAGTCTTTATCATTTGAAATAAAATGTGTAACTCACTGCAAGCATGTATTCTTTAAGTAGGATATTAAACTATAAGTTTTTCATATTTCCTTGAAATAAGAATGTTAAGTTTCAGACATAATCTATTTTCCTTACTAAAAAGCTAAATGAAAATGGTTGGGTATGTGCAGGATCATCATGGAAAAAATAGGCCCTTAAGTGGCAAAAAAATTAGAAAAATCAGAGTTAGGAAACTTGACGTAAAAATTTGAATAAGTTATCTATATTATTTAAAAAAAATTTAACAATAGAATTTGTAGAAAATTGAATGTAGTTTTTAAATTACTAGGATTATTTACAAAAAAAATAAAATCTCTTTGGTGAAAATTTGAATTTTCAATAGACTAGTGCTTAAATTTCAAGGAAAAAATAAGAAGTAGGTGTTTGTCTGACAACCCTAACCACATTAAAATGATAATATTTTTTTATAAGATGTTATACATAAGTAGGGGACTCTTGTCCCAATGTGATGCATATTTTTTGGTAATTTTTTTCCAAGTAAATAATTAATTATGAATTTTTTATTACAACTTTTAAGAAATATGAAAACTCGTATGTCTGAACACCTTAACTTGGTCAAAACTTCATGAAATTCATTTTTTTTATATATCCTATATCAATGAAGTATATAATGTGATGCATGTTTTGGATTCAGAAAATGTGATACCATTTCAAAGCTATAGATTTTTTTCAATCTGCCTATCAATCAAGACTTTAGTTGTAATTCGAATAGAAAATGAATAATAATTATTTATTAAATTCAAATTAAAGAATAATTTATATTGGTCGAAAGATGAGAATCTCCTTTAAAAAACCTTTTAGTTTCATCAATTTTCGGTAAAACAAATTCATTAGCCACATACCCATCATATTGCAACCTTTTGGCCCAACATGATCCTGGACATACCCAATAAAATTACAAATAAAATACATTACATAATGGAACTATAGTCCACCATATGGACTATAGTTTGGTTTCACTAGTTAGTTTACTCAGGGTTCCTATAGGTTGCCTCCAACTTCCATTAGTCATGGAAAGTGTACCTGCATACTCAATGCACATGTTAATCCATCCAATAAATAATATTTCAGAACAATTGAATCACCATTTAATATAGACAAGTTTCCATTCAAATAAATCATATATCAAAACAATTGAATCACTATTTCATATACTCAAGTTTCATAAATTCACATAGCATATATATATCTCATATCATAACTGGAAAAATCACTAATCACACATCATCCCCAATTCCTTTTACCTTAATTTCAAATTGCAACGTGGTTCATTCACATCACATATTCCATTTTTTTATCATTTCTAAATTCAAATTGAACAACCATAGTAGCTAGCATAAAATTAGTTCAACCATCACAATAAGCTAATGAAGCATGTAACATAATTATAATCATGTCATCATAAAAACTAAAATGTATAAACATCGTAATCAAATCATCATAAGAACTCAAATGTTTAAAATATCATGTCCTAAATGGTATCACCAGACGTAGTCAATAATATTAAAACTCAAAATAGTCTAATCAATAAATGTATCATAGAGGTGGACCTCACACTAGCACTATGTGCATTTCATTCCAAAATGATACTACAACCATCCATTAAATGTTCATCGAATAGTTGAGTAATTTATAATACAAACAATACACATGTGTTTTAAATTTATTTCAAAGTTATTTTAAAGTTTAAAAAAAAATAAAAAATTAGTGGTGCTAGGTTACACAATCTTAATGGAGTCATCAGGATGAGTCTATGTGTCCATTCTATGGTTTCATGGGTCACATATAGATCTACTTGAAGCATCATGCACACTCAAAGAATCCCTCTAAAAGCAAGACATTGATTGACATTAAGGCCAAGGGGCCAATAACTTAACATTGCAAAGGAATTAATTAAATGACTAATGATACCAGGAACTAGGAGAACAAGTCAATGAAAAATTAGAAATCAATAAAATTTTAGAAAATCCTAGCAAGAGTGACAAATTTTAGTGTTTTTTGTGAAATTGATGATAGGTTTCTTTTTCATTTGTATTGCTTTGTTTTTTAAATTTGCATGCAAATATTTCATAAATAGACAATAATTAATCTATTGAAGGAAAAAAAATGTGTTTCTAAGTTTATTAAATATTTCACTACATTATTTTATTACATTAACATTACTTGTATAATTTAAATAGATATTATAAACACGAAATAATTATTTACTATAAATGGATATTGAAGAATAACATAACCATTTATTTTATTACCACTAAATTACAGTGTTACATTATTACATAGCTTTTTAAATATGAGTAGAGAACTCAAGCTCTTGTTTTGTCTAAATGGCACATGTCACTTTATATTGAAGACACAATTAATTACAAGTTGATGGCACACTAGCTACTTCTATTGATGGTGACAATACAAACCATATTCTCAAACCACGTGGCTTGTAAACCATGGTTTGGATCTTGGGATCTCAAATATTGTTCTACATTTATATTACTCTCAATACGATACACCAGAACACCCCAAACTAAAATAATTAATTCCAAGTTGGTAGTGGCAGCTATGGGATCTAGACCATATTATAAAACAAGTGACTTTGAGAATCCATAGGGCTTGCCTACCATGTTGGGGAAATGGGAGCTATGAAGATAAAAAATATTCCTATCTTGTTTAAGAACTAGATTCATGTAGAAGATGAGGGGTAGTAAATCTTATCCCACCTTCTAAATGCAACTTCCATGCATTGGGATAGCATACAATGAGTGTAAAAGTCTACAGTTCCTCTTCGAGGGCCTCAGTAAAAATGGAGTATGAGAAGTCACCAACTTTAATTGAAAACAATAATGAAATAATTATTTTGGCTTACTCTTTATGAAATCACTTATCTCCATCAGAGCTCCTTTTCTTGTTTCAAAACCTATCTCAATTTTCAAGTTAACTAGATCTAATTCTTTCCAATTCCACCCATTCTGAACTTGAAGAAAATTTGTCTTTTACTTTGTAACTACATAACTAGAGGTAGGATGATTTACAGTATTCCTAATAATACCGCATCATCTTCCTCCTTATTAACCTTGCAAAATGAAAACCCTTATGAAAATTTAGAACATTACACTCAATAATAAATCATGTAGCCTTCTACAAATGATTTTGGTTGTGCCCACTATCCCTATTTATGAAGCACCAATACCACTACCATCCTATTCCATATTTACTCATGAGTCATGTGAGGTTGGGTATAATGATAATTATGCAAACTAAAAAACCAACTTAACCATGTAACTTAAGTATTAAATTTATAATTACAATGTTTATTTTGATTGGAATCTACATGCAAACTGTACCTCAAGCTGACAAGTTGTCAAAATCACCACTGAAATGATATGAAATCATTAAAAGTCTTGTTTCAATTGGTCACTTGATTAATGACATCAAAATCTATAGTATTTCATGTAGTTTTCAATATCAAACTATCTAATCAATCTCTTCGGATATACATATGGCATTAATCCATAGTAGTACAACCACAATTTCTTCAAAGAAAGACAATCTCAAACATATGTGAAAAATTGATTAAAAAGATAGAAATAAATAAAAATAAATCACATGCCATGTGTTATACTTTCTACCATTTTTAGTATAAAGTTATCAAATGAAACATTTTGCGTGATTTTGATTAGAAAAGTAACTTAATTTTGAATATTTTAAAGATTTCCCATGTACATATGGCATTAATCTGCAGTATCACATACACATTTTGTTCAATGAAAGACTATATGGTAGATATGTGGAGATAAATAAAAATATTAAGAATTAAATTAAAGGTAGAGTAATTCAAGGCATATGTACTTCAGATGTAAATATGGCATTAATCTGTGCTACCACAACCAAATTTTATTTCATCAAAGAAAATCTGTAGATATGCAGAAATCGATAAAAATATTGAGAGTTAAATGGCAAGTAGAGTACTTCAAATCATTAAAAAAAGAGAAATAAATGTCTTGTGGCAGCTTAATGGTTTTAAATTTACACTAATAAGTCACAATAAATCTCACTCTCTTATAGTTTTAAAAGCCACATTTTTATATTGACCAAAGAAAAAAGGATTTACAAGAATGGAGACATGAAAAGTATTTTAATTTAAGTAGTTGAAGGCTAAAGTACATACTACATAGCCATCTTGGCCAAAAATCCACTAACCATGACAAAAAACTAGTCACAAAATACAAGAACTATTACATTATACAATAAAACATAGACACAATTCATTACTAAAAAATTATGTAACAATAGAAAAGGCCCTCAACTGGGTGTTTGAGAAAAAGGTAAATTGTAGTTAAAACAGTAACAAAAAAGAAGAAAAGGGAATCACCCAAACTTTCCTCCAAAGCTCCATACTCTTTAATGATTCATTTTTTCATATCACATAGTAGATCACATCTCATATTAACCAGGGCAAGAGCTAGCATTGTAGAAGCATGCAATTCCACTTTCTATAAAATTCCACAAATAGGTATTAACCCACTTTCAAAATTGTAATGTCCAGTTCCAACTCCAATGAAGAAATAGAATAAATATAAGGTTACAAATAACATATTTCCAGTATCTTCATGAAATCTTTATCGAGAAAAATAACCATGCTGTTGGACAAGAAATCTAAAGTTACCTCAGAATGTAGATCACAAGGGTTTTTCTGAAAGCCATTCCCTACCCATAATTATTCTTATAGCATCCTCAACCTACACACAAGGAATTGTAAAAACCATACCTAGCTTTCATTTGTTGTATGCATTGTCACTTCTTTTCTCCTAAAAATATTTGGGTAGCATGACATGCCATGGCGAATCCATATCAAAATTAAATTGAGAAAATAGAATAAAGAAAGAAAAACCAAGTATATTATAAATGATATGGAGAACATCAATTTGGTCAAGTATATATAGAATTTAGAATGAAGAAAATCACATCAAATAATCAACACTTACATTTAATTCACCACTAAATGTGACAATATTATTTTGAAAAAATTGAGTGATGACTTCAAGTCATTTAAAAAATAATAAAGCGTCAACCATTGATTTTTTAAAATCTAATAGTTCTAGAATTATTTCGAATGTTTGAATTCACAAGTCAGTTTTTTAGACATTTTCTTCCAGAATGAAACTACAGTCATCCATCTTGTGATAATCATTGATCTTTGATGAACTTAGCACTGATTGTTGATTCCTTTTAAACCATTAACCATGACCTCAAGCTAGGTCCCACAAAGGAAAGATTCCATAATATTGCATTACCGTAAAAAACTAATGATATCACCTTCTTAGTAGCGCAGGCTTGTGGGAGTCACCCGATAGTTAATCGTTGATCTCAACCATTGATTTTTATGAGAAAATATTTGTCACCTGAATTTTATAATCCATGGAACCGGTAATCATCTAGGTCAAGGGGTCAGTCACAATGGTGACTCTAAAGGCATAAGTCATAACTTAATCGACCTTCAACTATTGGTAGCTAGTCAACACTAAAATATTATTTTGGGTGTCCTGACTTTAAGTGATTTAATAAGTAATAAAATTTCAACCATACATTTTTTGGAAATATAATGGTTCTAGTGTTATTCTTGAGGTTTGGATTCACAAGTCTAGTGCATTAGGAATTTGCTTAAGGAATGGAACTACAGTTTTCCATTAAAAAATCATCAAACGATCATTGGTTATATTGATTTGTGATGACATCTGGCTTCAGACATAATGAATATGTTGAAACTTGTCCCCAGTCTGGACACTTTATGAAGCAATTTGGATGTATGGAAAATTTGTCCTAGAATAGAATAATATGTAGCATTTGATATTTTTTCCATCCAGGCTATGATTTATTATTGGCATACCACTTGATTTCGCCAATTAATTTTTCTATTGGTTTGAGATTATGTTTAATTCACCAATGATTTTTATTATTCATTTGAAAATAGGTTTAATTCACCAATGATTTTTTTTTTTTTGGTTTGAAAACATTTTTGAATCACCCACAAAAATATTTTATTTGTTTGAGCATAGCTTTAATTCAAGAATAGGAATATCTTGTTGGTTTGAAAACACATTTAATTCACCAATGGAAATATTTTATTAATTTGTAAATAGGTTTTAATTGCCAATGAAAATATTTTATTGGTTTTCAAAAAATTGCAATTCGCTAGAATTTTCCATAGACTTCTAGCGATTACAAAAGATTCACCAATTGAAATTATTTTTCTCCTGAACAATTAAAATAATTGCCAATAAAATTATTTTTTTTATCAGGAAGTATACAATATTCACTAGGATTTTACACCTTCTTCGAGGGAGGGTTCTTAAATTTATCCCTATTATTGCCTTATGTTATATGCATTGATTTATTTCATATGATGGATGCATTATGATGTTTTATGTATTTTACATGGTTATGTGATGATTCTATATGTTATTATGCATTATGGATGCCTAATGTATTTTTAATACTTATATGTACTTAATCATTATGATGTTATGATTGCATTATGATTATGATGTGATGATTATGGATGCAATGATATATGTAATGCTATGTATGATTTCTATTCATGTTAGGGAAATATAATGCATATCCAATGTGATGTATGGTTCTCATGTTACGTAAATGTTATGTATATACAACGTGATGTACACTTAATGAATTATGTATTCAAGATCATATGATATGATTATGACATGCAGTGCCTATGTGGATACATATATGATTCCTATGATGAAATGCTATCAATATTTTGTATTTTCTTATGCAATATAGATGAACTAATATGTTTATGATGATTCCCACATGCTTCTAACATGATTATGTATGTAGGATATTTTTGTATGTCATAGGACACCATTAGTATGTGGATAGCAGAAGTGTTATTGTGGAGTTAGTGGAGACAAAGAAAGATTGATATTTTGATGAAGAGATGCTAGGAAATGCATGTAATCATCATTTAGCATTAAAAATTTGACAAATGGACAATAAAATCTATGGTATGACATAGACCAAGGTTTGCAAAGCTATCCACTCGTAAAACAGATAGATAACAAACAAGGAATGCCATGACTCATACTAGGAGAAAGGTTTCCCCAGTATTTTTTTCAAAACAAACACAAAAAACAATTAAAAGAAAATAAAGTAATGAGAGATCATCACTCCTATAAATCCTTCTTGGTACATCCTCGAGGTGGCTAAAAACATGACCGAAAAAAATAAAAAAATAAAAGACAAATTGGACCAACAAATTCAACAACCCTTTAGATTGTTTTCTAGTGTTTGTTTGCTAATAGAATTTGATGAGATTGATTGACTGATTGATGGATGGGTTGAGGGATTAAAGATTTCTAGTTTTAGTAGAGGAAACACATCATATAAGATGTCTAATCTTGTTTCAATCATGGAACCACCTTTATAAGGAAAATGATGACAATGTCTAATTTCAAGATGGAGACATCCTATATAAGACAAATGGTAGGATTTGGTCTAGTTTTAAGAAATTAGATAAGTTGTATAAGAAGTTGATTGTAATTTCAAAAATGGAAACTGTTGTATAAGACCATTGATTGACAATTTTGATGTTTGATTGATTAGGCAATTAACTGATTTGGTTTGAATACTAGTTCAATAGTTAGTCTGTTGGTTCATGATTTGATTGAGACATAGATAGTTACTTGTGTGTGATCAAAGTGTCTGATTGATTATGCTACAACTAGTGACTGACTTGAAAAACCCTAAAGGATTGACTTAGTGCCTCGGGGGCTCATCAAACTTGAATTCCTATATAGAAAACCATGAACAAGGGTTTTAGGGGTTCTCTTTTGCATTCTTTGTTTTGGAGTTGTAATTTTGGCTTGGGGGATTGGAGATAAAGCTTGGAGGAGGATTTGTGCTCTTTCTCATCACTTACTTTCAAAGCTTAGATTGAGGTAGGATTTCCACATCTTTTTATTCTTGAGTTTTTAAATTTGTAAGCTATGTACATGTATTTGTGTATTTTGCAAATGTTTCTTTTAAGTTTTGTTTTGTGAGGAAAGGGTTGTAATGGGATAAGCTCAACCAAATTTAAGAAGAGCATCCCAAGTTGGGGATGGTTGGAGCATGAACCTCCACGGGGACATGTTATTCATCCTTATAATGGAGAGGTAAAAGAAAGGGTATGAGTACCCATATGTTTTGTGAAATCTGAAGGGTGGCTTGGGTGGATAAGAAAATTTGACGGAAGGGTTGCTAATGAAAGATTGAAACCTTGTGATGGTTGGTTATGGTGTATATTTATTGAGTCCCCAAAATGGAGTGTGTACTCCACCCTCCATTCCTCGTTTGAGTTCATAATGGACTCTTTGTTATGTGAAATTTTTGTTGGAAGGGTGTGAAAATTTTATGTGTATTTTGTGTGTTAAATGTTATTTGGTTTGCATGATTGTGCCCAATTCCCATGTTGCCTCCTAGCTCAAGGGTGGTTGGTTTTCCAACCAAAGGTAGAAGATATTTTGTGCCTTGTAAAGTTGCAGGTTTGAAGAACTCATTGCTTGGAAACAACTATGTTCCTTACTGATCTATATTTATACTATCCTTTGGAGAAATTTTCCACCATAGAGTTAAATTCCATAGACATGATGGGCTATTATAGTGAGCTTGTGATAATTTGTTGTTAATATGTAACTTTTGTATGAAGTATATCCTTAGGGAAGAAAATTTCTACTCTACGTAGTATGTATGGAAGAGTTAAAAGAGTAAATGTTGTATAAACTAAAAGGAAGAAAGGAATATTTTACTTTTTTATTCTATTTTAAAAGATAGCTTTAGACCTTATTGTTCTATTAGGAGAAGGAAGATTTTCATGTATCTATAAATAAGTGAGTAGCTGCATAATTTTTTTAAAATAAATAAATAAACTCTATCTGTTGTTCCTGAGATTAAATGTGTTTGGAATATGGAAGAAAATTATTTTTAAGGCCTATGTAGATGTGCATATTGAGAAACTGAAGCCCCTACCCCTTTGTTGTTTTGTATTAAAATAAACTCAATATTGTTGTTCTTTTGCAAAAAGAAAAGAGAATAGAAGTTGTGTTTTATAGATCCACTGCTGTGAAAATTAGGTGAAAGATTAGAACGATACATACAGGTCAAGAAAAGATCATTTCCTTACCATTTTAGTAAAAATAAAATAGAATTGTGGAGAGTAACTACTGTGGAAAGTAAATACTATTTGAAAATCTATTGATTACTATAAATATGTAACATTAAGGGATCTTTTATTTACCTTGCATTACAATATTGTGCATTATTTTGAATTTGCTCATTCTTGCAAATTTGATATATGCAAGTATAGTATTGGGTTTGCTAGTTATTAATAAAAGAAAAATAAAATTAAGCAGAATATTTCTTACTACTCAGAATATATATAAAAAAAATAAAATAGAGACAACAGTGTGACATTAGCTATAAACATACTTCAAGGTAAAAATCAGCTAGAACTGTAACAAGAAATATCTAGGAGAATTATTAAGTTGTTATTGTGGTGAAATCATATCACTATAGGATAAAGTTCAGAACATTCATTGCTACACTCCAAGATAAAATAAAGTTAGGATCTACTAATGGACATTCTTAAATAAATGAGTTACATTTAAAATAAGGAAAATATTAACATAGAAGGGAAGTTAAAAGGAAATAAATAAATAAATGTATTAATAGTGGTGGAGAAAGTCATATCCATCTCCCCACGTAGGATCATGATGAGGAGACAACCTCTATGGAGGATTTTCCCCTCACTGAAGGCATAATTCCTTGCCGAACTCGTCACCTCTCTTCCTGTAAATCTCTACCATATTTATGCAAACTAAAAACATAAATAAAACAATATAATGTTTAACAGGCAAGACAATAGTCTGAGACCTTTTGTCTACAAGCACACTATTCCTCTACCGCCAGTCATTAACCCTCTCCAATGGCTTGCTTCTTCTCACTCCAATAAATAAAACAAACTAAGAGACCCTACTGAGATCAAATAAGTTTTGACCTCCGACCTCCAATAAGAAAGGTAGTGAGGTTTTGGTTGCACTGCCTGTATTAACAAGATAAAGAAAGTTAGGTTTAGGATAGATATCATTATCATCAGACGGAGGTCATTAGTAAATTCCCTTACGTTTTCATTCATCATTCAAAATGGACGTGCATTGTTATGAAATGAAGTTATTAGAAATCTATCATGTGATACATAGTTAAACCTATACTTGATACATTATGTAAACTATTTGTATGTCATTTGCTTGGCTGAGTGGACCTTTCACATGTTACTGTTATTGCTTGGGTAAATCACTTTTATAGTTGTTGTTACCCATCTTGACATTGAGTTAGTCAAACTTCTACCTCGCCCAATGATCATCATGTTACAGATAGTTTTATAAATTTTTCAGTATTGTTTCCCCCTAGGATAAATATATATTTGACTCACAGTAATTTTGGTTCCAAACCATTTTGATCAAATGCAATAAAAGTGTATTATGATGTTTACATGTTTCCCCAAATAAAACACAGAGGAAATAATCATAGAAGAAATTGCGAGGAAATAACTAATTTTGGATATACTAAATCCATTTCCCTTTTAAATTCATTTCATAGTAGGAAGAAAACAATTGCCCTAACAAAATAATTGAATAAATAATTTATTGTATTTTCAATTTCAAAGAAGGGAAATACCAATTTTATTAAAATCAAAACTCTTGATTACTTTTAAAAGCAACATAAATTCTCTACTAGTAATTTCTTTCAATTTACTAAAAATATCTATATTCCCTAAAAAACTATGTCATGCATATTAAATATTCTCTAATCTTCTTAAATTCTCAATTGAACATAAAAAAAATGTTATCTTTTCGAAATAAGACTATTTTAAATATAAAAATATATTTAATGTATATACATAAACTATACATACATAATTATATTTTAAATTATATAATTATGCATATACATTTATTTTATATATATTCATTAAATATATAACACACATATATATAATATATACATATATATACAGATTATATATATACATATATATACATAATATATATATATAATATATACATATATATACACAATGTATATATAATATACTATATATATTAAATATCAAATAACTAAAAAATATCAAAATTTGCATATAAAAAGGTACAAATGATATTTTCTTTTAAATCATATGCGTTTTAATTTATATGCAGATTTCTATGTACATCCACAGATTTGTGTTTACATAGGGAACGGTATGTTTGGGGGTGGTTGTGCTAAGCACAACCGAACCCAAACCATAGGGCGTGGCCTGCTAAGAAATGGGAGGTACTATGGGGGGTCTCCCTCCACACAACCGCTCCCTTAAGGGGCAGTTGTGGGGAGGTAGATCCTCCCCAAACCCCCATTAATATTAGCATAACAAAGAAAACCACGACCATGAAAAAAAAAAAAAATTCTTTTTAACAAATGAAAAGAAAACCCTTCCCAACTTGTAGTACAAATGACAATTTTCATAGATTTCATTATTTAAAAAAAAATCACAGAATTATATATATATATATATATATATATATATATATGCAACAACATATATATATACATATATATGTATATATAATATATATATTTAAAATTAAATTTCAACTTAATAGCTTAATAGGAGAAGTTTTTTCAAAATATTCATCTACACGAAAAATTGTCCAACTTTCTAGAAAATGCCCTAATTCCATAGAGGATTCCAAAAAATTCAAATTCCACATGAATTTTCTATTGATTGAAACCATTTCCCTACAAAATCTTTCAATAATTTTAAACATAGAAACTTCCAATCAAATTTGTAAATCTTATTTTTTTTTCCTTTGGGTTTTTCCACCGCAAAACTACAAAATCCAGAAGCCTTACAATTTTTCCCTACAAAGGTTTCCGATGATTACACAGAGGTTTAAACAATTTCAACATGGATTTAAACACTAAAATTACCTTCTTCTTTTTTTCCTATAGATTTATTTCTCTATTTAAATCTACAATTCCTCATAGATTCTCAAAACAAACTCTCTGGTTTTACTGTAATTAAATTTTCTAGCACTTTCATAGCTTCTACCCAACAAACACAATTTGCAAAATACAGTATTGTATCCAACACCACAACAACCTATCCCATACAAATCCTTTTCACAAATTCATTACAATCGAAAACCCCATTCCAATTTTCCATAGCACACCCAATCCTCTTCCCAAATTTTCCACTCTCCAAAAATATCCTATGCTTTATCATGAAGAAGCCAAAGCCAAATTCTCTCAAAGAATTAATTTCCCAACAAACCTCAATTAACTAACTATAACATGCTGGAAAAAAACAAATATATTTTAACAATCAAATTTAATTTCAAAAAATAATTTAATAATCTCATATTCAAATTTAATTTTCAAATTATATTTAATTTCTTTAAACAAATTTCTTAATAAATAATTTAATTAATTAATTTAATCACTTAATAAATAAATTTAACCACATGGATTAAACTTAATTTAATAAATAAATTTAATTTAATTAATTAATTTAAATAAAAAGCTTCCATCATATTATCTAAATTAATTAAATAAATACACATTATTTAATGCATAATTTAACATTTATTTTCATAACATCAAAACTACATAAATTAAATAGTAATAACAAGGAAAACTAAGACACAACAAACAACGACTAATGACACACTTTGGCTAGGGTGTAGACCTGACACATGTTACCTGACTACTATCTCTCATTCAACTTAATCATTGGATTGACATGCTAAAACTTGTGAAATCAAATGGAGTCGATGTCATGTACCCGCAAACCTGTAAACAAGATAACAAACAACATATATATATAAAAAAACATAAAATACACATCATGAAGAGGAAATCATAGAATCACAAGGCGCTCACAAGTGAGTCGTGCGATCTCTTCCCCTTCACCAATACACTCATCATGAACTAACAGTTCTATCATAATAAAATATCCCATGCAATAACATGTTACCATAACTAACATTATTACACAAATTAAAGCATGTCAAATAAAGCATCAGATAGGATACATCACGTCACACAAATATTTTGTCTCTATATAATTAGCAATCAAATAACACACACATGATAAAGTATGAAAAATTATCATCGTATCCAAAAAACCAATCAAAGGAAAACAAGGACATGTTGTCTAGTCCAGAAAGAAAAATGAAGGGGTATTACAATTTCAATGTCTCCCCTAGGTCATAATCTCAAGCCAAGCCTGGTATCTTATACAACAAGGAAACAATAAAATGAGTGGTTGGAACAAAGGTATGTTGCAAGCGAAGACACATAAATTATTTATCTTCAAGGCGGGTAGTAATAACACAACACGTTTGGGTTCTTTATACTAAACCCCTATGTATGTTACAATCTAGTATATATATTTACAATTTTCTTCTTACCACTAGTAGATTTTGGTAAATAAATGACTATGTGACTAAGACTAGTAGAACTTTACAAATAAATGACTAATTTGGTCATCAGGTAAAATCACAACTAAATGACAAAATAAATGACTAATATTAGATAAATAAAAATGACTAAATATATGACTAAATAAATGACTATGAATCTTGTATTCTTTTTTCTTTTGAATTTGATCATAATCCATAGAGCTCAAGCTGCCATCATGGGACTCTTACCTAATTGGGCCATTTGGCCACCTAGGTTGCTTGGTGCACCAAAATTACCTATTGCATAGAAGGAGTTACCTCTCAGTCTTAGGGCCTTCACATATTTTATAAAAAAAATTAACATTTACATTCCTTAACTTTTATTACTCATTATGTTAATGAATAGTTAATATTTTTAACTATGATTTGAAGCTAGTTTGATTTTCCTCTTGTGTCAGCTTGTCAAATGTAATCAGAGAGAAATTGTGATCAATTTCACTAATAAAATATGATTTAAACAATCCAATTGCATTTTGAGGGCTATCTTACACAACTATAAATGACTAATTTGATCACTGGGTAAAAAAACAACTAAATAATTAGTCACACAAATAAACATTAGACAATATGATATTAAAGTAGATAATTAAAAATAATATTTCAAATTGAGGGAATAGGTGGTATTATAATATAATATAATAATAATATATTATATTACAATAGAATATAATATAATATATTATAATATAATATGATATTATATAATATAATATATTATAATATAACATGATAGTTATATAATATAATATAGTTATAATATGATATATTGTATTGTAATATAATATATTATTATTATATTTACACAAAAGCCATTTCCTATTTGAGAATTATGAAGCCAATTATGAAATCAATGGTTGAGATTTCATTACAAGGAATGCAAGATGGTTGATTTAATCTCATCCATATAGAATTTTTTTAAATGGTTTTTTTTAAAATAAATGTCCGTTTTCTGTTAATTGTTATTTATTTTTCCACCATCATTATAGCCTCCTAGTTGCAAATATTTTACACCACTATGACATGTTTTCTCCAAAATTACTGCAATGCTCCGCCACGTAGCCCTAGAGGAAGTTACAATTAACAACTCAAACACACTAATTTTTTTTTGCTTAAGTACAATTAATATACAAATTCACTACCCATTGCCAACAACCTCTAAACTTACAAGACTAAGATTACTTTAAAACCCAATCATACATTCAACATAATTGAATCCATAACATCTATCTACTTAAGAAATTAAGAACACATACATTCCATACAAGATAAATTACATCCAACTATAAGAGATACGATATGATTTCATATAACAATAATATGATAAAAATATTACATCTCTCATTCCCCAAATGAGGTAAATTTAATAAGAATGATTACAAATTACAACTTCCACCTCAAATACAAATGAGGGGTAATAAATTACATAAATCAACTGAAATGAATAAAAGCATTTATAATGTAATGTAATTGGATCCCACGAGCTCTCCAACTGAAAATTTTGTCAACACGAACAAGAAGAAGTCCAACAGAGTGAGCACAGGTTCCACCCAACCAAGTGGTACCTGAAGGCCCACCCCTCATGCTAGGAGATAGTAACAAGGATTGCTAGACAAGACCATCTACCTCTAGACATAGGCTAAAACATAATTGAACTTAATAAAAAACATATACATCACCTAACACAATGGTTACATTGCTTCAAAAGTTAATTAGACAATTGCATCACTGATACAAACATACTATTGACTTAGGAGAAGTGTCACAAAAATGTTACATGGGTTATCCTGATAAGTCTTCCTAGGTCTCGGTCCCCATCTTGGGTTCTCTTAGAAACCTCTAACGACTTCTGGTACCTCATGCAAACCAATGAGGAATCAGTTATCTCTTGTAGAGACAAGATAACGATCTTGCCATTCCAAGTCTATATAATCCCTTGCGTCCATGAGCAAAGCATAATTAATCTTATTAAGTGTTTGTGTAATACCCCTCCATTTTGCTTCTTGTTTCATGTTGCTTTATGCTTTGCTTGGGTTGCAGATACTTTGATACTAGACACATTTTGTTATGATGTTTTGATCACTACTTTTGAATGACAACTATTATTGTGTGATGTGATTATCTGATTTTATTTCATATGCTTTAATGGATTAATGATGTCATAGAATTTATCATGAGATTATATATGTGAGTATTGATTATGATGGCAATGTCAGTCTTTGATGAGTGTATTGGTGAAGAGGACGGATTCACATCACTCGCTTGCGAGCGCCCTGCAAATCCATGATTTCTTCTTCATGGTGTGAATTATATGCTGGATATATTATGCTGTTTACTTGGTTTCAGGTTGCAGGTACATGACATTGACTCCACCTGGTTTCACAGGTTTGAGCGTGTCGATCCAATGGTTAAGTTGAATGGGAGATAGTAGCTAGGTAACATGTGTCAGGTCTACACCCTAGCCTTAGTGTGTTGTCAATCCTAATTATTGAGTCATGTTGTACCTTATTTAATGTTATGTAAGTTTTGAAAAGTGCTTACTTCTAAATGGTTTTGTTTTTAGAAAATTGCATTGGTTGAAAGTGATGATTATATTATATTCTATTAAAAATATGCTTATTTGTTATATTTAAATGTATAAATAGAAATAAAATTTAAATTATTTGATCAATTAAATTTAACCTTGAAAGGGTTAGATGTAGTTATTAAATAATTGAAAGTAAATTAATTAAATTTAAATTATTTAATTAATTAAATTTAATCTTAAGGATTGGATTTAGTTATTAAATAATTGAAAGTAAATTAATTAAATTTATATTATTTAATTAATTAAATTTAATCTCAACGATTGAATTTAGTTATTAAATAATTTAATATAATTAAGTAAGTATATTGGATTGTTTTAAATTAAATTAAATAAAATGGAATTTAAAGGAAATTGAAATTTTATTTTAAAGGCAAATTAGGGTTTTCTGAAATGGGAAATGAAATTAATATCTAAATTTAATTTTTTACATTGAATGTGAATTAGTGTTGGATTAGGTTATTTTTGGGTTATGAGGAAATGATGTTTTAAAGGTTAGGGCAGAAAAGTTTTGGGGATGCTTCTCTTTCTTTTTTTCACAGGCATGAAATTTTTGGAAAAGTTTGCACAGGAAAGGGTTTGAAGCATTTCTTTTGTAGAATTGAATTGAAATAAAATAAATTATGTTGAAGAGGGTGGAGCTCTTGGATCAGTGCTAGCTGGAATTCATTGCATTGTTGAAGAAGAATTGTGAGGTCCTTAAGGGAGGCTCTGCACCAAGAATCCTTGATATTTCCTATGGCTTCAAATACTAGGTTTTCCTTTCATTCTATGATTGATTGTTCTTATTTTATCTATTTTTCTAAATGATAGAAATTGCAAATTTGTGATTTATTTAAAACCCTAGGTTGAACTTCAACATTTAGGATTCAGATCTGTTCTTCAAAACACAAACCCTCTTTAGAAAATTCTTTTGAAAAGATCTAGAACTGTTTATTTCCTTTCTTTTGTTTAAATTATTTGAAACATGAAGGAATGATTTCTTTTTGGATTCAGATTTTAATCTCTTGAGTGTAAGAAGATATTCAATTATTGTCAAATCTTATTATTGGTTTTTAAAAAAAAAAATTCTTTCAATTTTACCAGTAAAATTTGTTTCTGGAAAAAAAATAAAAAATATAAATGTAAATATACATTACTTGTATCATATTTTCAAATACGATACACATAATTTATATTTACAAATATATGAAATTTTGAACTAAAACTATAGCATTTTGTTTTTAAAAGAAAAACATCGTACGATGAAATCCTGAAAGTCATACTGTGTGTACGAAATGTTTACATTTTAATTTTTTGTTTGAAAAAAAATTTGCAAGTTGTTGTGGGGAGGTTCGGACCCCCCCACTGTCCTTTTGGTATGTAGGATGTAGTACCCACTGGGCAGTGTGCCCACCACTTGCGGGGATGCACTGTCCCGTGGGGACTGCGACCTCCCTTGGTACTCTGCCGGCCGTTGTACTATATGTACAGTCGGCGCAGGTAGCAGGGTCGGCGGTACCGTCTGCTTCCCTGCCTTTTAATGTTTTTTTTAATTTTTAGTTTATTTTTAATTTTAATTTTTTTTTATTTTTTATTTTTCTGAATTTTTTTTTATATTATTTTGTTATTTGACTTTTAAATTTTTTTATGTTTATTTATTTTGATTTTCAATTTTTTTGGGTTAATTTGTATGCGAATTTTTAATTCATTTTTTTTCGTTTCAGTTAATTTTTTTTAGTATTTTTTTCTATGGGTTAAAATAAATAGTAGATATATATATATATATATATATAATATGAATATAATATTAAATATATATGTATATATATATTTATTAATTGGGAAATTGTATGTATAAATATAGATTTTATTTTGGTGCAACTAAATTAATATTTTGATAATTCTTTTTAGAAATATAGAATTTTACCAGCAATGTCTATTTAATCTTATGTTTTAAAGATAGTTTATGTATGAATAAAATAGATGTATTTAATTATATAACTTTTTGATGTATTATTTAAAAATATTATTGTATGCAAAATAAGTAGACAGTAATTTAACTTGAAATAACTATGGTGCATGATTAGATAAAATTGTGAAAAGTAATTATGTTAATGAAGATATTATTATGTGTAATGAAAGTTTAGAAAGATTGTATTCTAATTTCCATGAGAAGTATTAGATAGGAATATGGATTTAAGATATGCAAATTTATAAATTTTCATTCCTAGTGCATTGTTATATGGATTTTTCTTGTTATTGATTGTTTGGGGAATGAGTGTTTGAGTTTAAATTGTAAAGTCTTCTATTGGATGTGGGTCATTCCCTTGTCAAGTTATTGTTTGTTTTCCCTTGGGTACTGTTACAAGTGTTTTGCTTTTCCTCCTAGTGTTGGAGTGGATCTATATGTTGTTGCCTCCTAGGATAGGAGAGAGTACATTGGTTCAATTCAGTAACACTTGAGTAACCCTTGGAGTTTAGATTGTGTAGTGTGTTATCCATTAGAAGAGTGGCTTTTGTTAGGGGTCAGAGCCGAAAGAGGTAAATCGGGTAACCTTCAGAAGTGATTTTAACAACTGAAAACTAAAGTAATGTACTTAGATGACTAGGATGTATTTCACATTAACCAAGATAAATTAACCTCACTCATAGGTACAAGGGCTTTTTAGACTTGGGGTGAGTGAGAAGGCTTGGAATGGCAAGGTCAACTATCTTGTCCTTAAAAGAGGTAGTTGATTCCGCTTGAGTGAGTATGAGGGTCAGGATTTGGTAGAGGTCACCAAGATTACTGGAGCCTATGAAGAATGACCAAAGGAGATCTCATGACAAACCTTGTGATGACACTCTGTCAAGGATAACCTTGATTTTATGTTGTGTGTATGGTTTCTTTAGCACATTTGATTATTATATGTCTGGAAGCAATGTAACCATGCCAGTATTAGTTTTCCATTGTGCATGTATTTGATTAAGTTAGATTATGTCAGTATGAGTCAGTCTTTGGTTAGAGGTAGTAGATTTCTTGTCCATGTTGCATTTTTACTATCTCCTAGCATGGGGGGTGGGCCTTCAGGTACCACTAGGTTGGGTGGAACATGCACCAAAACCATTGGGTCCCCATTGTTCTTCGGTTCATGGAAGCGAGACATCCAGTTGGACATCTCACAGATCTTTTTATTCATTTCCAACTCTGTTGTTATACAATTGTAATGAATTTGGAATTACCCCTCTTGTGTTATGAGGTGGACCTTGTAATTATCACACTTATGTATTTTGACTCATTCTGGGAATGAGGATTGTAATTTGATAATGGTTTATGTAATAGATTTATGTAAGAGATGTATGTAACAGATTTATGTAATGGATGCTCTATTCATATTTTGTATTTTCTAATGTTGTTGAATGTTGTTACTTGAGTTATTTAATTGCAATGTACTTTAGATGATGTATGTTAATGGGGATTTAAGTAATCTTGGTTTCGTAACCCTAGGGGATGTTGTCAATTATAGTTGAACATGTATATTATTTCACTTTTTAAAGAAAAAAAAATTAGTACGCTTTTATAATGGATTGAAACTTCCTCAACGGTTGTGTGGCGGGGCATTACAATTTGATACTACCCATTCCTCTAATAATTTTATTTATGTTATCACTGGATTAACTAACTTACAATGATTTACCTTGGTAACACTTTGTGTGCCAACCCTCATTGCAATCCACTCCTCTAAGCAAAAATGTGGAACAAATCCACAACCCAAGGGTAAACTAGTGAAAATTAAGGATATTAAATCCCCATCCAAAACATAAAAAGCCATACATCCCTATTCATGATAACCGGGTAGTAAACTGGATACAATTCTACACACTACCCAAGGAAATTAAAAGGTTGACTAACATAATATGACAACCCAAATTAATTAAAAACCCCATCTAGAAGACTTATTAACCCTTACTAAACAATTTTCCCAAAAATGAAACAAAAGAAATTTACATTTAAAAAGGGCAATTAAATAGGAATTAAATCTACTTTTGGATTTCCTAAATCAACTACCTTTAATAACATTCAATAATATATTGCTCAATAAAAATGATTTAATAATTTCCCTTTAAGACAAAGGATGAAATTTAAACCAAAATTTAATTCCCTAATTGCTTGTCAATAATAATAAAATAAACATTTACTTATTCTATTTAAACATAATACTTCCAAATCATCTATTTCTTCTTTTCAAAATAAATAATTTAAAAAATAAAATAACTCCTCAATTAAAACACATAACTTGTAAATCCAATATTTGATGTGATAAAACATATTATTTTAAAATGAAACCAATAGTTCAACTATTCCGTATTAATTTAAAATTTCTCCAATTACATTTAAATCATGTCATTATTTTAATCATCAATTTTAATATATATATTTAAATATCTATACTAAACTTATATACACAACTATATATATAAAATAATATACATACATATATACATATACTATATAACCTCATATTATATATATACATATATATCTATTATTTATATATATATTATTATTATACATATTAATATTTTAATACTATATTGAATATAATATAAATTATTAATATATATATATATATATATATATATATATATTTAAGTGCTATCAAGGGGATAGCACCCGTTTACATAGTATAAATATAAACATAGACAAGAAAATAAAGACTCCTATATCCATCCTAATCAGATCAATCATTGGAGAGAAATCCATACACTATTGCTAGGATTTTTCCATATTCTACCAGCCTTGATAGGAAATCTGCTAAAAGCGAGCTACTTCCCTCAAGCATGAAACACTGGAAGGAGTTCATTTCATTGTTCCTTATGCCCACCCTGAACACCTCCCATGCATTCCCCATTCGACTCTTCCTTTATCACTCCTACAGAAGAGAACTTCTTCCTCCAACTCCTCCCCATTTTCCTCCAGTTCATGCTAACTGAAATCAAAGAAGGCACACAGCCTGCTCCCCCACTCTTCATTTGGTACCTTCATTATTGTGTTGGAAACTGCATTACAGTTGGCCATAGATACGAGGCCATTAATTCCCACCACTAGCTTCTCTCATGAACCAACCACGTCCACTAATGGTTTCATGACTATTTCATAAACCCGTCCATCACACATATGTCTTCCATCGGCTGTGTCCCATCAAGACAATATTTGGACTGCCCTCACTATCCGCACGTTGTTTGAGATGAACAACCTATGGCATTGTTTTTCCCACGTCTCCATTTGGCAAGAGAAACTTAAACCAAAGATATGCACCATTTTTTGATGAGAAATGCATCAATTGTCCCCAACTTATAGCTGCCCTATCTTGCGATGAGTTCACATGATAGAGTACCAAGGTTTTTTTCCATTATAGATTATGTTTACCATCACTGGGAGAGCATCATTTATGACACGATCCAAGGTAGACCCTGTGCTCATATAAACTACCCAAACTAGATTCTGCCACCATAGACCATCAATGAATTTGTACCCTCCTATATCTGTGTTGGGATTATGTATTTCTTTTCAACATGTCTTGTTCGACGATGTACTTTACCCCATCCCATCTCTCTAAATTGGAGGCTACGATCAACTTGTTCGTTTTCCAGACACCAGTATTTTCTAGACAGTCTGCCACCTTGTTTGCTTCTCTATAGGTGTGCCCAATCTTGTAATTATCCAATTTTCCAAGTAATTTTTTTATTTTTCCAACCACATGCAGCCCAGAAAGATTTCTTGGCTTGGTCTCTAATGATGCATCCTACCCCTTCCATGCTTGGATTTCCCTTAGCCACACTATAAAAGTTCAAATTCCATGCTAATCCCTTCAGGCCCTTCTAATGGACCAACTTTCTGTCAACTTTCCTCTTCTTGAAAAAGTGCTCCTTAGGGCGTTTTAGTTTGCTCCATTGTTTTTGGATGTCTGCATCCCACTTTGTAAATTTTGATTTTGTACCGACTAGGATCCTGTTGTTGGCCACTTCTATTAATGCTTCCTTAATTTTTTCTATCAGATGATCGCTACAAAGAGCTTCCCCCTTGAAAATTCTCCTATTTCGTTCTTTCCAGATGTGCCACACTACCATTGAGGGTGTTGAAACTCATAATCCATGCCAATAACCATTCCTGTTGCCTTTTTTCCATGAGGTGAAGAACTGTCATAGTTTTTCCTGCCTTGGGCCCTGTATTTGGAATGATCTTTGAAGCCAATCCCAACATTTGATTGCTACTCGGCATAGTAGAAATAAGTGGTCGGTATCCTCCTCCACCTGCTCACACATTACACAGCGAGATGGGCCAGAAATTCCTATCCCCTTCCATCTTTCCATGGTAGGGCAACGTTGGTTACTAGCCACTTAGAGAAAAATGCTTGCTTTGGGAAGAACAACATGATTCCAGCAGAGGGACGCTAGCCAGTCAAATCTTGCTGCAATTTCCACTTGAACTTGGTAGTTGAGCCTGGTAGAATATTTAATATTAAATTATTTTAATTTTTTTCTACAAAAAAACTGAAATGAAAAGGTGAAACGCATTTTCTTTTAAGGAAACACGCGCCAAGCATATTGGGGTGACTGTGCGAATACATAGCCCACCCCATTTACATGGGGCGGTTGTGTATCGACACATCCTAAACCCAACTTTGTGGGTGTGACCAGTGTGGGGGTCATGTTGGGCGTGGCTCCCCCACATGCCTCCCATGGGGGCATGGTGGGGTGAGCCCCCAACAACCACCCCACAAACCCTTCATTTTATTTATATACACATATATATATATGTATATATCAATTTTATTTAAAATTATAGAGTTCAATATATATATATACATATATCTATACATATATATACACACACATATATATATACACATATATATATACACAGATATATATATACACACACACATATATATATACACACATATATATACATATATACACACACACATATATATGTATATATCAATTTTATTCAAAACTATAGATCTAGAAGAGCAGCTAATTTCAAAAATGATTATTTACAGTAAGTTAGGTGATTTCTTTCTTGAAGAAAAACATTTGTAAACAGAGGTTTCAGAGTTTTGAAAAAGATTGAACATGGGCTTATTTTATAACATAAATCATTTTGAGTTTCCAAATAATTATTTTGCAAGCAACATATCCAAATACATGAATCCTTTCAAATTCAAAAATCAATTTAAATAACATGGACCTGGTATTCCAAGAGCTTGAGAAGATGTCAAATGGTGCACTAGTTCTTCCTCTGATTCCAACTCCTTCCCAACATTTCCACAAAGTTTTTCCACAATTCCTATCCAAAACCCACAACCAAAAATCTTCTCCCTTCTCTATTTTTCAAATTTTCATTCTTATAGAAAAAACTCCATTAAAATCCAAAATAATAATAAAAATGAAATATCTCCTCAACAACCATCACATGTTTTTCAAATCAAAACATAAAATATCTTAATTTTTTTTTCATTCAAATTTTTAAAAAAAAAATGCAAATTAAAACATTTTTCAATTTTCCAATTTTAAATTAAATATCAATTAATTCCCAAATTAATAACTTAATTCAATTTAATTAATTTAATTATCTCAATAAAATAAATCTAATCCAAGATTAAATTATTTTATTAATTAAACTAAATTAATTAATTAATTAAACAATATCTTCTAACATAAAAAAAATATAGATTAATTTAAATGAACTTAAATACTTAATGCCATTTAATTACCTTTTTCAACTTGCAATTAAATCAAATGAAGTTGAAGTTGAATAAAATTAGAACAACCGAACCAGACTAAAACCAATGACACACTATGACCAGGGTGGTGATTTGGTACGAAAAACCTAGCTACTATGTCCTAATCGAATATTGTTGGGCAATGAACATGATCAAAACTGTGAAACCAGGTGGAGTCGATGTCCTGTACCTATAAACATGCAAAAAACTATTATATATAACATGTATATATATCATAATAGAGAACACCATGAAGAGGAAATCATGAAATTGTAGGGCGCTTGCAAGTGAGTGGTGCAGTTTCATGCCCTTCACCAATATAGTGTTACAAACTGACAAATCTAAAATCAATAATCGAATCAATTGTATAAAATATCATTAATTCCAATATCCACTAAGCTAATCCAAAGGATGCCATTATGATAACATCAAAATAAAATAACATCACATAAAAATATAACATTCACATCACTTTATAGTTAGTGATCAAATATTAGTCGAGTACCATAGTCAAAGTACTAACAAAAAGCACAACATAAATATGAAGAACACTATCCGATCAAAAGAGAAAAATGGAGGGGTGATAAATCCTCCCCCCTAGGGTCAGGCTTAGTCCTAGAAGCCTACAAACAAATAGGGATAGAGCTCCCTCATTCTAGCTACATCTTCCCAAGTGGATGATGTACCATCCCTAGGATCCCACTGGACCCTAACCTGATCAATATCGCTCTCTCGAAGAGCGAGTGTTCTGTGCTCCGTTATGACCACGGGCTCGAAAGATAGCTACCCTTCCTCTACCTATAAATCATTCCAATCAAGGACATGAGAAATGTCTAGATGGTAAGGCCAAAGAACTGAAACATGAAATACATCATGAATACGTGAGAGACTAGGCAGTAAAGCAAGACAATAAGCAATTGGACCAATCTTCTCGAGTATCTCGAAGGGTCTGACAAAGCGAGGAGCCAACTTAGAGCCCTTCCCATAATGGATTGGACTTGTCGCGGATGCACCTGCAAGAAGACTCTATTACCAACAAAAAACTATCAATCCACTCTATGCACATCCATGTACTTCCTCTACCTATCCTGAGCTGCCACCAAGTGCTCTCTAATCCTAAGCACCTACTACTCCATATCTTGCAACATCTTAGAACCCAAAAATACTCTATCTGGGTACTCTGGGAATAGAATGGGTCTTAGCTAATGTGTA